>JACXGM010032115.1:0-12747 GCA_016801145.1 Umbra pygmaea
ACTTTAATTATATAAACCAAACACTGCCACGTGGGGCGAAACCGGAGATACAGGAGACACTTGTAACACTGCAGACACGTAACAGGATGCATTGACGAACAAGGACAAGGCGGAAACACAAGGGCTATATACACATACAAATCAGAGACAATAGGATACACCCGTGCTAATCACCATGTAAACACCGTCCCACACTGATTACATCAGACCTGCACCTGTGAGACACATAGGGGACACCAAGGGGGAACCACAGACCACAATACATTAGGGAGCACTCAAAGGAACATAACTAAACCACTGTATTATCAAATACTGAACACACACTTAGAACGCAAGACAATAAGCATGAGAGACATCACTGCACATACAAGGGAAAACCAAGCTTATACAGCCCATACCGGGCTGGACGTGACATTACATTTATAACATTACTCACTTCCTCTCCAAGATCCGGTACAGCCGACACAGAAGTTGTACCCCCTTGTGTGAAGAAAAACAATTTAGCTTATTCTTTTTCAGTCATTCTATCTTTTGGACATTTTCACAGTTCACACCAGAAGAGACAGAGAAAATAAAATGATTTTCCAATTCAGTATAGTATTGGTTCTCCTCATTAAAGACTGTAAGTTAATCTCCTTATCTAGTCTACATTGTGTCAGTTTAACTGTTTAAATAATTTTTGTAAACCAAAGTGTCAGTATTGTGGGACATCAAATATGCTGCAACCAGTTTTTAACAAGAATTTATTAACATATTGTGATTGTGCTCTCCTCTCTTCTTTCCAGTTAAGATGGACAACTGTGACATCCTAGGTCATCCAATTTCTTTTCTATATGTTCATCTTGGAGATAACGTGACCCTGAAATGCTTCTATCCATCTATAATTTCTTATATTTCATGGTACAAGCAAACTGCAGGACACAATCCCCAACTTGTATCAACGATTTACAACCAATCTGGTGATGTTAGATTTTACAGTCATTTCAACGGTAACCCTCGGTTCACAGTGCCCGGTGGGAAAGGAGTGCTCCATCTAAGCATTTCAAACATCGAGCTTTCAGATTCAGCCATTTATTACTGTGGTGGAATGACTGCAGATTTTTTGCAATTTGATATTGGAATATTTCTCATTCTCAAAGGTTGACAACAGCTTGTAGTACATTATTTTAAGATATTATATACATTGTTATAGTAATCTAAAGCTAAAGTTGTTTTTAACTCTATTCCTTTTGGTGTTAGGATCCAGCAAAACTGTTGTACAACAGCCTGTGTCTGAGTCAGTCCAGCCAGGAGACTCTGTGACTCTGAACTGTACAATACACACTGAGACCTGCGCAGGAGAACACAGTGTCTATTGGTTCAGACATGGCTCAGGACAATCCCATCCAGGAATGATTTATACCAATGGAGACAGGAGTGGTCAGTGTAAGAAGAGCCCTGAGGCTGGGTCTCCTACACAGAGCTGTGTCTACAACCTCCCCAAGAGGAACCTCAGCCTCTCTGATGCTGGGACTTACTACTGTGCTGTGGCCTCATGTGGGGAGATACTGTTTGGGAATGGGACTAGGCTCGATGTTGGAGGTAAATGTAACTTTTGACAACTGTTATTATTACTAAGATCAAAGTTATTTAAATAGCAAGTGAGGTATTTATCTTTGGTTTCATCTAGTAAGGCAATTTATTTAGGCTTAAAAGTGGTGTCTACAGTACAGTGCAAAGGTCTTACGCACCTGTATATACAAATCTATAAACCAAAGAGGTTTTCAAAAATATAGAAGTTAAAGTTCCTACATATAATTTATACTGTAAAGAGCAGACAACAGTGAAAAACTAAAATAAATACACAAAATTGTCATGTGTCCTTCACCCAGTTAAATTCCTTCTACAGCCATTTCTGTTTCAGTTAATCAGGTTGGTTCTATCAGTGCATTAAGTCATTGATCATTAACATACCTGTTTGTTATCATTGTGTCACCATGAACTGGCTAATATACCTAAAAGTTTTATTATCTGAAATGTGGGCTATAAATGTTACTTTTTTTATATAACTAATTTTCGCTAGCATTGCATTTCATGGCAAGTAAATGTTTGGAAATAGATACAATGCTAATTTCTACTGACACTAATTGCAGAACACAAAAATGAAAATATTACAAGTACCTACAACTTTACTTGATCATTTGGTCTTAAGTAGGGACTTCCCAAAACTTGTGAACTCAGAGTACTTCAGAAAAGTTATTTTACTCAGTAGTTTTACCATCTCTAAAAAAAATTATATATTTAATAACAATTTTCACAACAATTAAAAATAGAAGCTGAATTAAACACTGACACTACAACATTTGGGACATCTAAATTCATATGATGTATTACATTTTGTTTGGTTTCACTATAAAGTTTGTTACAGCTGAAATGAACTATACAGTATTACTTGAATGCTACTGGATCCGGCTGACAAGGGCCAGTGGTGAGCTCGGTTACAGTAATAGAGTGGGTTTTCGGTAGGATATTATGTTTGGGGGTGGTGGGTGGGTTTAAACATCCATGACTTTCAATTAGCCTACCAAGTTTGATCCCAGCGTCAAGTGATAATTTTATGTGGCAAAGCCACATTTTCAGCAGTCATTATTTCAGTGATTCCAAATGATGAAGTGTTTTACCTCATCTGTAATTAATCATATTTTGCTGATAATTTCTTATCAATGTCATGCCACCTTGGAGAATGAAGGTGTCAATTTTTATTAAAATATATGTAAATTCCTAGATTATTCCAAACTTTCAAATACATACATTTTGTGAAAGGATAATCCACTATATTATTTTTGCATATACAGTTAGAGTAATATTTGTAGATGGTGCAGTAGGAATGATGACAGATGCAATGGTAAAAATGAAACAGTAATTCAAACCGATAAACACTCATTTACAAAACTAAATGGACTACGAAGAGTCAAAATGGGCCTCCTGTCAGTGTATTTTTATTTAGTGTCTCAATCTATAAGTGTTTTAGGGTCTCAGTAGTGTTTTAGTGTCTCAATATACACTCACCTAAAGGATTATTAGGAACACCCGTTCCATTTCTCATTAATGCAATTATCTACTGAACCAATCATGTGGCAGTTGCTTCAATGCATTTAGGGGTGTGGTCCTGGTCAAGACAATCTCCTAAACTCCAAGCTGAATGTCAGAAAGGGAAAGAAAGGTGATCTAAGCAATTTTGAGCGTGGCATGGTTGTTGGTGCCAGACGGGCCGGTCTGAGTATTTCACAATCTGCTCAGTTACTGGGATTTTCACGCACAACCATTTCTAGGGTTTACAAAGAATGGTGTGAAAACACCCAGTATGCGGCAGTCCTGTGGGCAAAAATGCCTTGTTGATGCTAGAGGTCAGAGGAGAATGGGCCGACTGCTTCAAGCTGATAGAAGAGCAACTTTGACTGAAAAGAACACTCATTACAACCGAGGTATGCAGCAAAGTATTTGTGAAGCCACAACACGCACAACCTTGAGGCGGATGGGCTACAACAGCAGAAGACCCCACCGGGTACCACTCATCTCCACTACAAATAGGGAAAGGAGGCTGCAATTTGCAAGAGCTCACCAAAATTGGACAGTTGAAGACTGGAAAAATGTTGCCTGGTCTGATGAGTCTCAATTTCTGTTGAGACATTCTGATGTTAGAGTCAGAATTGGTCGTAAAAAGAATGAGAACATGGATCCATCATGCCTTGTTACTGTGCAGGTTGGTGGTGGTGGTGTAATAGTGTGGGGGATGTTTTCTTGGCACACTTTAGGCCCCTTAGTGCCAATTGGGCATTGTTTAAATGCCACAGCCCACCTGAGCATTGTTTCTGACCATGTCCATCCCTTAATGGCCACCATGTACCCATTCTCTGATGGCTACTTCCAGCAGGATAATGCACCATGTCACAAAGCTTGAATCATTTCAAATTGGTTTCTTGAACATGACAATGAGTTCACTGTACTAAAATGGCCCCCACAGTCACCAGATCTCAACCCAATAGAGCATCTTTGGGATGTGGTGGAACGGGATCTTCGTGCCCTGGATGTGCATCCCACAAATCTCCATCAACTGCAAGATGCTATCCTTTCAATATGGGCCAACATTTCTAAAGAATGCTTTCAGCACCTTGTTGACTCAATGCCACGTAGAATTAAGGCAGTTCTGAAGGCGAAAGGGGGTCAAACACAGTATTAGTATGGTGTTCCTAATAATCATTTAGGTGAGTTTGTAAGTGTTTCAATGTCTCAGTCCCTAAGTGGTTTAGTGTCTCAGTAGTGGTTTAGTGTATCAGTCTATAAGTGTTTTAGTGTCTCAGTCTATGGGCTCTATCTTGCACTCAGCGCAATTACATTTTTACACTGACATGTATCATTCCTATTTTGCACCCGACGCACAGTGCTATTTTGCAGTTCAGAAAACAATTCTGCCACAGACCAGGAAAAACCTAGTCTAAAGTCAGTGGCGCGTTATTCAGATGCTATTTTAAAGGCGCATGCTTGGCTATAATGTAGCGTGTGCACAACGCGCATACACTTTGCTTCTCTGATCTACACAGACAGAGCAGTTCCCATTTTTGCAAACCATACATAATTACAAGGAAAAATATTACCACACAAAGGAAATCATTGTGTAATTGAACGAACATTCGGCAATATGAAAATGCACTTTAGGTGTTTGGATAGGAAAGGAGGCACTCGTTCTAATGCAAGGTAATGTCAGTTTAATGTTAGACCAGTGTTGGGTAAAGTAGCTTGTACAGTTACATTCCAGGTACTTGCTGAGTTCACAAGTTTTGGGAAGTCCCTAATTAAGACAGAATGATCAGATAAATGTAGTTCATATCTTACTGGTGACCATGATTGATATTTTCTATACTCTTTCTATTTGTTTAATAGGTTACTTTTAAGATATGAACTCCATTTACCTGATGATTTAGTCTAACTTAGGGACTTCCCAAAATGTGTGAACTCCACATGTAACTGGAATGTAACTGAAAAGTAGCTTTACCCAACACTGTGTTAGACTACATTGAAAAAATATCACCATGCATTCATAATCTTATGATTCAGTGACAATGAGCCCAAAAAATCGGAAAGTATGTCTTTGTGATATTTCTTTATTTACATCTTGTAAAAAATATAAATCAATAGCAATCCGCTATGGAACAAGCGTGCCTACTATTACAGGTAATGTGAGATGATGCTCTGTTTGGTTTATTACATGTTACGCCAAACCACACTTATGACTAATGTAGCTACTGTACAGTCATATGCAAAAGTGTAGGCACCCCTGACAATTTCCATGATTATCATTTATAAATAATTGGGTGTTTGGTTCAGCAATTTCATTTTGATCTATTGAATAACTGAAGGACACAGTAATATTTCAGCAGTGATTACATTATTTATTTATTGTCCGTTATAATTTTCAACTTTATTTATTTCTGACTTCTTTTTTAAATGTATGTATTTATGTGTATATTATAATATTTTTGTCTGTTTTATTCTTCCTTTGTATTTTTTTACCCTATTTATTTCTTCAACACTATTTATTTCGACCTGTCATATTTACATTTCTGTATGGATTTCTGCCTCATTATTCAAATGAGAAGGGAATGAGAAGGAAATGAGAAGGAAGCCTATTGGTTGGTTAGCAGTATAGTGCATCGTTTAGTGCACCGTATACTCGTGTATAATTAAATGTTTACTAATTATAAGTAGTGCTGTAAATTAACAGTTTATTGTAACAAACATTAGGATAAACCCATTAAGCCCAGGCACCATTTAAGCCCACTTGCAACTTTGAAGTCAATAAAAAAAACTGGGGGCTGTTTTCTGCTACTCTTTTTTTAACCAATCAAGTTCTTAGTCACACGTCAGTTTTTGTTGAGAGCCAATCACATTTGTCAATGTTGAGTTAGGCCAGCCTACATCAGTGCAGTCTCAAGGAGGCTTACATAAAGTCGCCTCAAAACTTTGGTGTTTTGGGACCCCTCAGAAGGAATCTATTTTCAACAATTTACAATCATTAACATGGTAAGTACATTCCTATTATGTAAATTGTGAGATTAATAATTTGATTGTTGTGTATTATCAAGTAGTTTTTTTGTCAATTTGTACTATTTGATTTCATTTGCAAAGATGAGTTTTGCTAGTTAGCGTAGTGAGTTAATCACAAGATCAAAATATAGCCATACTGATAGATACACTGCCGAAAGATTAAAATTGTTATATATGTACACTAAATGTTTTCTGAGTCATTTTACATCGATCTACAAATTAAGATTGCCAGGTATGATGGCAAGTTCACAGCATATTTAGGCTCCAGGCATAAGTTCATAAATTTATTTCATTTTAGTGTAAACATTTCATCTTTCCCAAGTAAAAAAAAAGTATATTTAAATTATACTCCAGTATTATACTTCTAGTATACTTATGGTTAACCATAAGTATGTATTCAATGTATTTAAGTATATTTGAAGTATACTTTCAAAATATAAATACCAAAATAATATATTTGAAGTATATTTAGGATAAATAAAATGCATTTCAAGTAAATTTAAATATACTTTTTTTTTACTTGGGTTATTTCCCTGGTACTAGTCACTGTAGAACCATTTAAGCCCAGCATGTTCCATTTAAGCCCATCTCATGTGTTTCAATAGGAAATTCCTGAAAATATGAATTTGATTGGAATTTTTGATGTAAAGATTTGCCATTTTGTCATTTTCACTGTACTTTGTCATTTTCCTGTGACTTTGATGTTCTTTTACATTACTGACATCATTGACAAGAGTACATCACCGATCACACACTGGCCAGAAGTATTACTATGTAACCTATTTTGTATAATCATTTGTTTACAGTGAGAAAAATTACAACAAAAAGGAAGAACTCATCAACACTATCTGAAGGGGACAGATATAGAATGAAGTTTCTTGCAGAGGTGGTAAAAGTACTGAGTAAAATTAAAATGAAATTAGGCTAGCCTCTTCTTTATGAGCTGTTTTGCAAGTCATGTGTTTAAAATCTGATGTTAAAACGTTATTAGTGCAGGTGATGAGTTGGCAAAAGCACTCCAACAAACTTTTTTAAATACTTAATGTAATGTAACGTAAATGTTAATGTAAGACATGTTAATGACTGTTTCAGTGTCAGTGTTTTTACTACTTTAAACATTGTTATATTATCAATATAAAAAACTAAAACCTATGAATGTAGCTTATGAGAAAAATAATTGTATTAAAATCTCTTGTTCACGAGCTGCTCCTCAAAGTCATGTTTGTGGTTTGATAATGGTCATTATCAGTGTTGCGGAACGTTACTTTAAAAAGTAACTAGTTACTTTACTTAGTTACTTCTCCAAAATGTAACACAATACCTTCTGCATTACTTTTTATTGAAAGTATTTTATTGAAAAACTCAAAAACTGAATGATAGAGGTAGGGATGGGCCAATACCACTTTTTATGGAACGAGTACATGTACAGAGTATTTCATTTTGGGTACTTGCCGATACGAGTACCGATAGGAGTACTTTTAAGATCTTTGCCAAATGTCACATTTATCAAGCTAAAATCTGCTATTTCTTTAGATGTTGATCAGCCAATTAAAATATAGAAAAAGTAAATGTTCCTACATTTCCAGAAGAACATCATTTACATTGCAGGTCAAGAATGTGTAGTATTTATTACAGATGTCAATGGTTTACATCTCCTTCCCTAATTAGCTAAAGTGAGAGAAACAAGTTTGTAAACGCGAACACAATAGCCAATTATGTTCGAATTTGCCCTAAGCATTGCAGACGTTTTGTGTAAGATGAGAATGTCTGTTTGAAGTGACTTTCTCCAAAAGAAGGATAATGACCTAATCATATATTATTCTGGTATTTGATTCCCAGCAAACATGGAGCTGGCAGACCACCGGCGGTTACAGCTCACGGTCCGCTAGCGTTTTGCTCATCGTTTAACGAGCAGTCCGCCAGCGGGAGTATTGGCGAATGAGCGGTCTTCCGGCGGGTGAGCAGAGTTTTACGCCCAAATCACACAGAATCCGCTAGTTGCGTTGCATATGCATAGTTTTGATGCAAAGCCCTTTGCCTCATTTACGCATTGTCTAGTGTGTCACAGCGCATGTAAAAATGGAGGAGAAATTTATAAGAGCGGTTGCCGGGTATCCTGCCATTTTTTATATAACAGCAGATGTCTATAGATACATCAATCAAAAACAATATGCTTGGAAGAGGAATTCGAAAGACATTGAATTAGCTGGTCAGTAACTATAAGTGTTGGCTATAACAAATTTGTCACCGTTTTGAAAAAATAGCAAGTGTTAGCTAGACACAACATCCGGTTTGACGCTATGCGTCTTCGCATCACTGGCGTACTCCTTTATTAAAAATGACTGGACTTCCGTTGTTACGCATATGCAATGACGGATTCTGTGTGATTTAGGTGTTAAACCAGATTCACACCAGATCAGGCAAAAAATCCCCGTACGGCATTGTAATGCAGACACATTTGTACACTGCAATCAACATCGTAATCAATCTTCCGCATCTACGAGATGGTGGGCAACATTGCATACAACTTTCCATCTCCAGCAAGGCGACTGACAGGAGCTGTTTTCAGTTTAGTATTAATTGACAATACGAAAACTAACTACTGAGCTGTCAAAGCTTGTCTTGCAATCTCACACACCCATAGATGAAAGCGACATATTAGATCTTTTTCGGAGGTAAATCAACTTCCGGTTCTGACACCGTACGGTAAAGCACCGCAAAAGTTGGATTATTTCAACTCTTGCGACACACCCGCCGCACCGCATCCACATTTTGCCGGTTCCAGTAGATTTGCCGCAGCGATGCGCATTGGACTTCCGCCGCAATGCAACCAGTTTGCCGGATCTGGTGTGAATCGGGCTTAAGACAGAGATCCTCCGGGAATCCTACGCACTGATACTTTTGTTCCAGTTAGTCCATCAGCTGCGTATGGGCTATATCCTAGGCTAGGCTTATGTTCTAGGTTTCTATCTGTAATGTAACATATTTTAAACATATTTATAAATTTGGTTACTACAACATTCAAATACAATACAAACACAGTTAAGTTTATTTTAAAATTCAAAATTGAATTCAGTTCTAAAATATATATTAAAGAAAAAAGCTTGTCTTTTTTTACTTTTTTTTAAAAACTTTTTTTCAAGGTCTAAAATGCTGTTCACCTGCCGGTGGACCTCTTGGCCAGCAGTGGACCACTGGTTAAACGATGAGCAAACCGCCTGGCGGACCACCAGCTCTGCCACTGTTGGTCTGCCGGTGGTCCGCCAGCTGTATGCTAGCTGGGTTGTTTTATTATAAATCGGTACACAATTATAGCTGTACTATCTCTGAAATCTTTTGAACAAGATATAAATAGGCTACATCATATTTCCTTTAAGTTATATTTCTTAACGTTAGTATGTCAGAACTCAGACAGAAATACCACTATTTTGTTCACCCAGAAGTGTTGTAAACTACCGACATGTGTCTCTTTCCTGAAGGTGGCTTTCATAGGCTAGATCCCGGGCATTCTTCATGCCGTTTTCTACAGTTACAGCATGCACCGAATAGCCTAATAACTTGCATCCTTCGTTCGTTACTGTACCTAAATGTGCACATTTCCTTGAGGATTCTAATATTTTTTGCCTATAATTATACAAATATTAGGCTACAGAAATATAGCAATGAGAAAACCGATTTCGTATTTCGCCATTTGAACTCTACTGGACAACTGCTGAGGAAAATAGTTTTTTTCAAAAGCTAACATGTGGCTCCGTCTTTGGAATGATTATGCATTTTAGGCGATGTTCTAAAACATGTGTTTTAAAACAATAAAGGTGAAAATACAACGTAAATGTAACTAATTTTCTTGTTATAATTGTAACTAGTAACTAATTACTTGAATTTTGAAAGTAACACGTTAGGTTACTTTTTTTCCAAAAAAGTAGTCTGACTAGTGTAAGTCGTAATGCGAAATCCCCAAAACTGGTCATTATTGGTTCAGGTGACAAATCGTCTAAAGCAAGCCGAACATAAAATGAAATGTTTTTTAGATACTTGTTAATTTAAGACATATTATTGAATAAATATTTGGTGTTTTCACTACATTAATAAAATAAAGTTTTGTATTTTGTCAATCATTTTTGTTGCGGGCTTATTTGGAACACATGTGGTCTTAAATGGTGCCACGGTACCAATTAAGCCCATGCCAGACTTTGACTTTATTAATAAAATATCTTTATTTTATTTGATAAAATATACACAAATAAATGAATGTATTTTCAAATGAGAGAGTAATCTTACATTTTAACAAATTAATATGTTAAGAAACTATGTCAGTATGTATGAAAAATAACTGAACTCAGATTTTGGGGGGCTTAATGGGTACCTTTACCCTATATCTATCATGTAATATATTATGTAGTATCGGGTAATGATTAAAAAAATGTGTAAACCTTATAAATTTATTGTGTGTTTTTCCTAACCCCCATTTGGTAAATAGATTATCATGGTGGAATAGTTAGTATAGCATGCCAACGTTATGCCAATTTCATCAAAACTATTACAAAGTTATAGCAATGTCATGTCATTAAATACGAGAAAGAGTGATTCTGGAACAGATCTGCGTCTTCCCTATCCCGTTAAAAACATATTACAGTAGTATGTAACCATCCGTTCGAAAAAAAGGCATACATCTAGTGTACACATTTACCCAAATTATTCAGAATGAATTATTCCGACTGATATACATCAACTGCAGGGGAACCCATTCAATCAACATAAAAGTCATTTGCGATGCTAATAGTAAAATCACCCATGTCTTCGCAAATTACCCTGGCTCAAGCCACGACTTATGGCAAACTTTGCCATATTTGATGGGAATCCCCCCTTGGATGGGTGGCTGTGAAGGGGACAACGCAATCTGTTAAAGACATGACTGAGGATGCACCATTTGATGCCAGCAAGTGCGTGAAATGCTGTTTAATCAAAAACATACAAACACGCAGCGTAGCCTAATTAAACGAACATTAGGCACACTGGAAATGCACGTCCTGAGTTTGGGTAGGACAGGAGGCACTTTACACACTCAAAAAAATAACTCATTGGATGAACATGATTTAATAATGCCACCTATATTCCATCTAAACAAACCAAGTTTATTCAAACCACCTTTATCATGTTGTTTGAACACAGCATATATGTGTTGGTGAAACATAATATTAGTATTTGCATTCAACTCATTTGTATCTTGTTGAATTTATGTATTTGTTCTTTGTTAATTTAGTTAAATCAAATTCTGTGTATTTGTCAGTTATAGTAATGTCAGTGTTGTTTTCATACCTAGGACAATAATGTATTTCTCAAGAAATTAGCATATTGTGATAAAGTTCATTATTTTCCATAATGTAAGGATAAAAATTTAACTTTCATATATTTTAGATTCATTGTACACAAACTGAAATATTTCAGGTCATTTATTGTTTTAATACTGATGATTTTGTCATACAGCTCATGAAAACCCAAAATTCTCTAAACAAGCTATTAACCTAATCATCTGAATCAACTAATTAACTCTAAACACCTGCACTTATATATAGATCAACGCACAATTTGAGTTTGATGCAGACTACAACATTTTGGATGTGGTACCCAAATGGCCTGTGTCTACCCATGATGCGCGATATTGAATGAAATTGGCCCGAAGCAGCTGTTTGAAAGGCACTTTCTGCCGCTGGAGGATACGCGCGCGTGGCTGCTCACCCCTTTCCATATGCCACTGACAGAAGCCCAAATGAACTACAACAGGTAGCCTTTTTGTAAGCTATTTATTCACAATTGTTTTATAGTTTATTTATAGAACACTGGATCCTAATATAGGCGAAATATAATATATCCCTTCACAGGGTACATCGTATCACACAAAGTGTGGTGGAGAGGGACTGGCCAGTGGAAGCGCAGATTCCACATTTTCCACTCAAAAATTCAACTACAGCAAGCAGTGTTTCTTATTCTCTCCAGTTCGGTTATCTTCTGGAATCCATGGTGGCTATATGATTACATCATTAACTCTAGGCTATATATAGGTAGGTCAGTTAACAGCACACTCGTTTGAAATATTTAATTGAGAAATAGTGGAAAACGTGTTGGAAACCTTTTTTGATCTTTAATTTACAATGTGTAAATATGGCCCTATAAGTTTTTAGTATCTCAGTCTTTATGTGTTTTAAAGAGAATGAGAACATGGATCCATCATGCCTTTTTACCACTGTGCAGGCTGGTGGTGGTGGTGTAATAGTGTGGGGGGCGTTTTCTTGGCATACTTTAGGCCCCTTAGTGCCAATCGTTTAAATGTCACGGCCTACCTGAGCATTGTTTCTGACCATGTCCATTCCTTTATGGCCACCATGTACCCATCCTCTGATGGCTACTTCCAGCAGGATAATGCACCATGTCACAAAGCTCGAATCATTTCAGATTGGTTTCTAGAACATGACAATGAGTTCACTGTACTAAAATGGCCCCCACAGTCACCAGATCTCAACCCAATAGAGCATCTTTGGGATGTGGTGGAACGGGAGCTTTGTGCCCTGGATGTGCATCCCACAAATCTCCATCAACTGCAAGATGCTATCCTATCAATATGGGCCAACATTTCTAAAGAATGCTTTCAGCACCTTGTTGAAT
>JACXGM010032116.1:0-12748 GCA_016801145.1 Umbra pygmaea
CATTTGTGAATTTTCTGTGCTTTTAAATTTTTGTGTGTGCATTTGTGAATTTTCTGTGCATTTGTGTATCCTGTGTGTGTATTTATGAATCATGTGTGTCCATGTATGAATCATGTGGGTGCATGTATGAATCCTGTGTGTGCATATGTGAATGTATTGTGTGCATTTATCTTTATTGAGACTGTTTTAGCTCCATAGATGGGTGAAGACAACAGATCAATTTATGTAATCCAACAATTCTACCTAACAATATGACATTAATGTTTTCTTGACTGTCCCATAAAGGGAGTTTTCTATACATATATCACAAGTTTGCACATGTCATGTCTTCTCTTCAGAGAGACAAACACTTTTTTCTTACTGGGGGGAAGCATGTAAATTGAATACAAATGTGTGCAGCTTGTTACTTTGCAAAAGCCAGGTTGACATCTTAAAGTCGGTGAATAATGTAATCAATGTAAATGTGTCAATACTGGTCCTTTTTATTCCACTATAGCCAGTGAAATGTGATTCCCATTGTGATGCATTCGGAAAATGGGTAACACCTTAACGGAGAGGATAAAACCCTTTGTTTTAGTTAGTTTGATGAGTCTTTATCGTAAATGATGGCAAGTTATTGACTTTAGACTAAACTGTATTGTTTTGTTAGGCCTAAGGGCAGAAATATTTTGGACTATGTTGTGTATGTGTACTATTTTGGGTATGTAATTAGTATTTCATTGTCCGGTTAAAGAGTTGTAATTTAATGCACTTTAATTGGAATTAAATGTTATTGTCAGGAACCTGCCCCCGTGAACCTGTTTCCCTTTTCCTTGTGTTAGTTTCCCCTGATCCTGGCTCCCTTGTGTGTGTGTGTTTGGTCTGTCTCTATGTTGTGTGTCTTCATCATGTTCTTGAGCACCAGTTCCTGTTTTCCCTGCACTCCTGAAGGCACCAATCCCAGAGCACCAGTCCCATCAGCACTGATGCTGAGCACCTGTTACATATGCCGCACCTGGGGCTGATTGCCACCCTCCCTTTATTAGGGAGGTGTTGACAATCAGTCCCTGCCGAATTATTGTACTACCAAGTGCATTCTAGTCTCTTGCCATTCTCTAGTTCTGTAATAATAAGAGTACTGTACCCTTATTATTCCGAGTTGCCATTATCTCACCCTGGTTCTCCGTGCCTCTATTTCCAGAAACCATCTGTGCTGTTGATCTTGTCATCTCTCTTTTTGTTCTTCTCCAGCCATCCGGACCTCACCCCTCCTCTGCATCAGCCTTCTGGATTCCAACCACCAACCATCACTCACCTGGTCTCTGCTCCCCTGGTCTCCGCTCACCTGGTTCCAGCCACTGCATCCGGTCATCCCTACTGCTTACCATTATCCTGACCTATTATCCACAGTAAATATTATTGTCATCACTCAGCTCGTGTTCCTCTGCATTTGGATTCACCCTCGGTTCCAGTCCAATCCGTGACAGTCATTCCTTTAAACCGAGCTCTGTTTGTGACATTCCAAGTTTGTTCCTAAGAATATCTCCGGTGGAGATATGGGGAAATCATCATTAGCCTATTATCTGCCTGCTCTTAGGTTCTGCTCTGATCAAACACATGCACACACATTGCTAGTGAGCTACCTGGCCTCTAAGGTGTTCTCACTGAGTCAAGGAGCTATCCCTAGCAAGTCTCGATCACCGGCTCAAGGGCGGCAGATCAACACGGTTGGATCTGTACAGTCTCCAAGAGGGGACATTCCTGACCAGCCTCTTATACAGACACCCGGCCTGAAACCCCATAGAGCAATCAACAACAGGTTGATGCACAGTGGCTAGGAAAATCTCCCTAGTAGGGTACAACCCTAAGAAGACACCTAGAGAGGAGCCAGACACTCAGGGGTGGTCAGTCCTCTTTTGGCTGTGCCGGATCACATTATAAGAAAATAATTTGTTTGTCCACAAGTAATGATCATATCGTGTCACTAAATACAGGTGCGCTATTTCCAAAGCCTTTTGGCAGCATTGCCATCAACTACACAATTCAGTGTACAAGAACACAGATAGGGGTCACCTAGGAGTTGCCATGCTGACTGGTTCTGTTTTCAGGTGTAATCCATGGAATCAGGTTGTCCTAAGATTCAACATGACACCAGAAATGTTAGAATACATCATTCCATGGAATGACAACCTCTCTTGGTAGAATGCAGAATGTACCCAACCAACCAACAGTATCCACTGCATATTAGAATACTTCTAGAACAGCTATTTTACCAGAAGGTGGTAATTCTCCTGCGTGTTAAAATTACAATTGCTACAGTGAGAAGGTTTTAGACAAACGGAACAAATTCGAAGTTTCAATATGGTAGGTTAATACTTAATCATAGCGTGCCATCAAGTCCACCAACTCCCTGTAGTTGCCCTTGTTAGTAGACTCCTGCCTCTCATCATGTCCTCCAAATGGTTGCTCTTGCATTCCAAGATGAGCTATCACATTGATTAGACGGATCATAGCATCTCTGTTTCGTCTCACTAACGTTGTGGTTTGCTTTTTGCAAACGAGCTCGCTCATCAGTTAACTGGTTTATTAGCACCTGACCAAAAAGCTTCAGTCTACTAATGGCGCCAATGTGTTCGCAACACACGTTGTGTCTTTTAGTAGCTCGATCTAAATTATTTTTATCCTTGAATCCCAAGGCAGACAAAATGTTAAACTTTGAAGAAGGCATTGCCAACAATACATTTTGTTAGTTGTAAGACTGCCTGTTAGCCAAACATATATTTCTCATACCAGACCATGTTGAATTTAGAATTTATCTGGCGACCTTGAGCATTTATGGTAAATGTTATAATCTGTAGAGTTTGGTCTTCCAGCAGTTTTGATCCTTACCTTCTCTGCACAGTCCAAACTCTGGAATTGCTGCAACAACAAATAATCCACTGGTGGTTCATTTCCATCCCACTCTTTACACCAATGCCATGCCTCTCTGCCTCGCCACTACTGTCCTGACCAAAATCCATATTAGCCATTGCCTTAGACCTGCGAGCTGCACAAGCTAAATCTAGCTAGTGTAACATGTCCCCTTTCCACCCCTGATAACTGATCTTAATGTTGGACTATTTAATTTTGGTTTCACATAAGTTCCTGCCCCTGTCCACGTGCCAGTTCCTTCCCTTGTCATTGTACCCGTACATACCCCTGTCTCTGTGTCAACGTCAGTCCCTGTCCCAGTGCCAGTGCCTGATCCAGTTACGGAGCCTGTGCCTGCTCCAGTTACTGAGCCTGTGCCTGCCCCAGTTACTGTGCCTGTGCCTGCCCCAGTTACCGAGCTGGTGCCTGCCCTAGTTACCGAGCCTGTGCCTGTCCCAGACCCTGTCTTGGTGCCTGTCTCAGTCCCCACCTCTGTCGCAGTGCCTGTGCTCGCCCCAGTCCTCGTGCCTTTGCTCGCCCCAGTCCTCGTGCCTGTGCTCGCCCCAGTCCCCGTGCTCGCCTCAGACCCTGTGCTGGTGCTCGCCCCTGTCCCCGTGCCGTTGCTCGTCCCGGTCCTCGTGCCGGTGTAAGCCCCGGTCCCTGTGCCAGTGCAAGCCCCAGTCCCCGTACCTGTGTCTGACTGTGTGTCTGTTTCTGTGTCTGTTTGTCTTCTATCTGCCCAGGTTCCTGTGCCAACCTTGGTTCCGGTGCCTGTTCTGCCTCCAAGGCATCTTATGACATGTGTCTAGGCCAAAAAGAAACTAGCTATGAAAGTTATGAAAGAATAGAAGTGAATTGAATTTATATTAAGATGTCTCCACCTGGAGGTAAAAGAGCCAATTACCTCCTCTCGCCCAGGCTCTCGTCTACAGTACGTTATTTTCCAAACACTTCACCCATCTGCCTGCGGATGTCACTGTTTAAGCATTTTAATCATCATTTCAATTTTTTTATTTTTAAAGAATAACCAAGTGAGGTTAAAGGGGATATATTAATTAATAATATATTTATCCGTAAGTATATCTGTGTTAATATTATTCTTGGAAAATATTTCTATTTTATCTTTACACTACTGCATACTGTGTCTGGGCCATCTTTGCTCTCTCTGGCTAAACTCAAATTGAGTGTAACATTGTACCGCTGGTGCAGGAAGAAAAGGAGACTAATGTGAAGGCTTATCAATTAAATCAAATTGTTTTTCATCTGAAAACACTATAACAAAAGAAAATGACTTTAAAGAGCAAAAATATCTAGAAACACACGTATGGAGGACCAAGTCTGCCAAAATAATAAATAAATAAATATGTCAGGTTTAGGCTCAGAAATACAAGGAGGGGATCCAAATGCAGAAATTGTGAGTTTAACAATAATGTAATTTATTATAGAGTAGATGTGAGAGTTATATATAGCAGTCTGATGGTATTAATATGACTGGTGGAGCCAAGTAGGGATAGTTAGAAGGACGGTCACATATCCAGGGATTACAGGCAGGTATCCAGGAGATCATGGTCAGGTGTACAGGCAGGTATCCAGGAGAGCACAAGTAGCTGATTATCTGGTGATAGAGTTAGAACAAATAATATGTCATAACCGTAAGGGCATAGCACTCAGACTAGAAATAACAAAATGTTCAAAATAACAAAAAACACAATTCTCAAATTGGCACCAAGTATCTGGTTTGAGACTTTACACACTGGGAAGTACAATAATCTGGTGTTGGCTGACTGTCTTCTCCACCCTCAGGAATGGGTGCCTTTGTGGGTAAGTGGGAAACTGGTAACTGGTGGGCTGGAACTGACAAACAAACACAAATCAGACCAGACACACACACAAGGGATACCAGAAGGGAGGGGAGGCACACAAAAGGAAAGGGGAAGACAGCTTTGGAGGGCTGAACCCTGACAGTACCCCCCCCCCACCGAGGGATGCCACCGAGCAGACCAACAGGGGCATCAGGACGCCTGCGATAGAAGTCCTGGACGAAGGAAGGGTCCAGGATCTGGGAATGGGTCACCCAGCTCCGTTTTAAGGACAGTATCCCTCCCAGTCCACCAAAAACTGGGCACATCGCCCCCTCCGTCAGGCATCCAAAAGGCGATGGGGTGGTGGAGGATGAGGCAGCGGAGGCAGCAGAGGGCTCAAACGGACAGACTTAATGTTGGACACGTGAATTCTCATGGTGGCAGGCAATTTCAGATGGACGGACACCGGGTTAATGATGCTGTCTACTACTACTACTACCTGTAACATCCAAGCTGAGAAACCTTGGTGTGATGTTTGATAATAACATGTAGCTGGATCAACATATTAAAACACTAACCTGCACATGTTTCTTTCAATTAAGAAACATTGCCAAACTTAGAGCAGTTGTTTCACATTCTGAGCTCGAGATGATCATTCACTGTTTTATATCTTCCCGGCATGATTACTGCAACTCCATTTTCACGTCTCAGCAAATCATCTCAGGACCATTTACAACTGGTCCAGAATTCTGCTGCAAGGCTGCTGACCAGGTCCAGCAGGAGGTCGCATATCACACCAATTCTATTCTCCTTACATTGGCTTCCGATTAAGTATAGGATCATATATAAAGTCCTGGTCCTGACCTATAAAGACTTGCATGGTTTGGCTCCTGCATATATCGACGACCTGCTGCATCCGTACTCTTCCATCCGATCCCTTAGGTCTTCTGACCAGGGATTACAGGTGGTCCCTTTCACTCGTTTTAAAACCAAAGGTGACCTCTCTTTTGAAGCGGAGGCTCCAAACCTGTCTGAAGACTCACTTGTTTAAATTGGCTTTTGTCTCATGTTTGTAAATTACTGTTTAAGTTTTGATTTTATAACCAATTGTTTTAGTCCTTTTAATTATTTTTTTAACAAAGCTCACTGTATTGTTGTCATGTTTTAATGTAAAGCACTTTGTGACTTTGTCTGTAAAAGGTGCTATATTAAATAAACGTATTATTATTATTATTATTACTAAAGGTCCCAAAAACCAGGAGGTGAGTTTTTTGGGCATCTAACCTGACTGGGATGTTCTTAGTGGACAGCCATACTTTGTCCCCCGAAGTGTACGCTGGTGCAGGGGTCTGGCAACGATCTGCTTGCCTCTTGTAGAGGTCTGTGTTCTTAAGCAGTGCCCCCGATGCCAGGTCCGATGACATCTGCCGATATGGGCTTGCACGGAGGGCACTGCCAGGTCCATCTCCTGGGCAGGAAATAAGGGGGGGCTGACAACCATACACACATTGAAAAGGAGACATACCTGTGGCCTTAGTGCGGGAAATGCCAGGATGACAGGTGAGAGGAACATTTTTCATTTTAGAACAGAGGGACAGAGGTTTTCATGGACAAAAATAAGGTTGGAAGGAACGTTACCCAGACCAGGAGTGTTGCGTAGTGCAGCCAAAACCTCCTCAATCTTCCAGTTGATAGCTCCCAATATGTACTGGTTGAGTATGATGGTATCAGGGGGTTGCGGTTCACTGTCCTTCTTGTCGTAAATTCTGGAGAGGGCATCTGGTTTTCCGTTTTTGGAGCCGGGTCTGTAAGTGAGCGTAAAATGGAAACAACCAAAGAATAAGCCCACCTGGCCTGATGTGGACAGAGGCGCTTGGCTCCTCTGATGGACTCCAAGTTTTTATGATCGGTCCAGACAACTAATGGCAGCTCCGACCCTTCGAGCCAGTGATGCCACTCCTCCAGGGCTGCCTTGACAGCAAGCAATTCCCAGTTACCCACGTCGTAGTTCCTCTCTGCTGGGGACATACGAGAAGACAGGAAAACACAGGGATGTATTTTACCGTCTGTGGTGGAGCGTTGAGACAACACAGCTTCTATGCTGGAATTGGAAGCATCAACCTCAATGATGAACTGTCTGGCAGGGTCCGGTTGGACGAGAATGGAGGCAGTAGTGAAATGTTGCTTCAACTCCCGGAAGGCCTGGTCAGCAGCAGGAGTCCAGATTAATGGGACGTAGCATCGAAGTGAGTGCTGTTAAGGGGTTAGCTACCTGGCCATAGTTACGTATAAATCGTCTAGAAATTAGAAAATCCAAGGAATCTCTGGAGTTGCTTACGGGACTCAGGCGTGGGCCAATCAAGAACAGCCATGACCTTGGCGGGATCCATCCTTAATCTCCCTTCTTCCACGACGAAGCCAAGGAACGAGGTGGTCTTGGAGTAGAATAGACACTACTCGGCCTTGATGAACAGGCGTTTTCCAGAAGGCGGAGCAAAACTTGACGAACATGCTGGACATGGGTAGAATGATCAGGGGAAAAAATAGAATGTCATCAAGGTAGACAAATATTAACAGGCCAAGGAAATCACGTAGCACATTGTTAATGAAGTTCTGAAACACTGCAGGGGCATTGGTTAGTCCGAAGGGCATCACCAGGTTTTCAAAGTGGCCTAACTCCTTGACACGAATGAGATGGTGTGCATTCCTAAGGTCCAGTTTGGTAAAAATGGTAGACCCCTGTAGTGAATCAAAAGTGGTATTTATTAAAGGCGAAGGATACTTGTTCTTTACGGTTATGTCATTAAGACACCTGAAATCGGTGCAAGGACACAAACCGCCACCTTTCTTTCCTATGAAGAAGAAACCTGCTCCTAAGGGTGAAGAGGTTGGATGGATGGGACCGGCTGTCAAGGATGTATAAATGTATTCCTACAGTGCCTCCTGTTCTGCTTTGGAAACATTGTATAACCTAGGTTTAGGAAACGTAAAACCAGGTAGGAGTTGAATAGTACAATCATAAGGACGGTGGGGAGGTAAATCAAGAGCCCTGCCTTTGCTGAAAATGTCAGTAAGGTCATGATAATCAGTAGGTACACGTGTCAGATGCACAGGAGGTATAACAGACTCAGTCTTAGAATGGGATGTAGGTATAGCAGACTTTAAACACAAGGCATGGCAGGAAGGACTCCACCCAGTAACTCAAACAGTAACCCAATCAATGTTAGGATTATGCTTAACAAGCCAAGTGTGTCCCAATATTAACAGAACTTGAGGTGAAGAGATGACAAGAAACCTTATATCTTTGTAGTAGTTACCAGATAGTTGTAAACTAATAGGCTGGGTTCTAGTAGTGATATGAAAAATAAGCCTGCCATCGATACTCCTGACGTCCATGCCCTTTTCCAAGTCTACAGTGGTAATGTTGAGTTGGCATACTAACTCCTCATCCATAAAACTGTAATCTGCTCCTGAATCCAGGAATGGAGAACACTGCAATGACTGTGTTTATAGTGGATAGTAGCCAGAAAGGTGGTCCGTGGTCTGGAGGAGGGACTTGAAGTGGGTTGGCTCGCCAAGGTGTTCCCTACACAAGGTGGTCCCTACACAAGGTGGTCCCTACACAAGGTGGTTCCTACACAAGGTGGTCCCTACATAAGGTGGTTCCTACACAATGTGGTCCCTACACAAGGTGGTCCCTACACAAGGTGGTTCCTACACAAAGTGGTCCCTACACAAGGTGGTCCCTACACAAGGTGGTTCCTACACAAGGTGGTTCCTACACAAGGTGGTCCCTACACCTTGCAAGCCTGCTAATTTTCCGTTCTAAGAGAACAGGGTGAGAGGAAATGGCCTTGCTCCAGTTTCTCTGAGTTGTCACAACTTGCCAATTTTCACATTTTGCCATCAAAAAAATTTGATTGTAGCTTCAGTTTGGTGCGACTTGTGGTTGGATGAACCGTGTGCACGCCGCTCACCATCCCACAGATCAGGCCAAGGATTTGCGGAGCTGCCAACAACAGGCAGGATTAGGGATAATTGGGAGGGAGGAAAATGTAAACAAAATTTTAAAAAAATGTGACCCCAAACTTTTGAACACTAGTGTATATCTGCTTGCTTCAAATCTGCAAAGTAATTAAAATGCTGTCAGATCCACTTTAAATGACAATTCCAGAGTAAATAAAACATTTTAAATATATTAGCATTTTATACATCCAACTGAACATTTATCCAGAGCACATGATTTGGCACGAGCGATGGTTTAGTTTTTATAGAGAAATCTGCATATGCAATTATGGCCTACAGTAAGTTGAATGGGAGATTGATGTGGGTCCCTGTTTTTGTGTTGCTGGCTATACTGCCTCAAGTGCCTGATGATTTGAGACTAACTATATTTAGATTAAATACATCCTAGAGAATATTTATCCATAGCACATGATTCACCACAAGCTTTAGTTTTGCTGTTATAGAGCAATCTGCATAGGCAAACATTGTATGTATAATATTCACATAATTGTTTTTAAAAACCTAAATAAAGAATTATACACTTTGATATGCATTGTTCTTAATAATCTTTTGTCTTAGTACAGTTAAGACACACACACACAGCAACTAAAAACTGCAAGTCTTTTCATAATGACACTGATCATAAATAAATTAATCTTGGTGAAGTGAAAGTAATGAGCCATGTCTTTCACCAGATACAGCACTGTCACTGAGGCTATTTATAGCCATGTTTTGAATCAGACAAATATGTCTGTTGTTGTGAAACAAAAACATGTAACCACAAGATAGGTACAAACAGGAACATAAGCTAGCTAGTCCGGGACGTCAGCAGAGGAATTGCCAAGGAGTAGGCTAGGTCGTTTGTTAAACACATAAATTGTCAAAAACAGCAGAGTTTATAGTTTGGTTGCTTCTGTACCAGATTTTACCCGAAATACCACAAAGTCCAGAATTTAATGTGAATTTGCACCTGCGCACTGCGAGTGGCTTTGGTGGGTGGAGTCGAATTTTATGGTAAGGACCTTGGCTACTAGCTAGAAATTGTACACAGCAATTTGAAACATTTACTACGGGTCACAATATCATCGCAGAGCTATAAGCCCTAAAACGCTGTATTAGTTACAGATTTAGCCAGAATTTGCAACAGAATTTTTTTTTATTTTACATTTGTTCCTCCAACTATTTACACAATCACCAACAGCTACAACTTTGTCCGATCAAAATAATTAACTGTAGAACTGTCCAGGGAAACAGTACAGTACATGAAACAAAATGGAGTGGGTAGCAGAGATGTACCGAATCTAGCTCACCTGGAGGGGGCGACTGTGACAATAGGACTGAACCGTTTTATTTAAAACTAGAGTGGGATAATGCAGAGACTGTCTGATTGCTACTTTTTGTTCCAAATATAAATCATTAGTTCTAATTGTAAATTGTACATACATAATTCTGTCCATTATGTCAATTTAAATGATTGCCCCAAAAAATACAGGTATGGTTTTGAAGGCCCCTGTCCATCAATGGCCATTAGAATAATCCTAAATGTATGTGCCTTTATGAGGCCCCTCAGTGTAGGGAATAATTTTCAAATATACATAGTGTTTTTGGATTTATAAAACATGAAGACATTTTTTTTACATCATTTGTAAGCTGGTCAATACAAACAGTCAGTATTTCATTCGTTAACTAATATGTTAAAGAAAAGGAGGTCTTTGGGTGAGTGAATAGATTTCAACCTGTAAATAAACATATTTACAGTATGAATCTGCTGTAAATGAGAATCTATGAAAACAAAAGAGCAACCTCAGATCAGTCAGTGGGTATCAATTCAGATACACACACACACACACACACACACACACACACACACACACAGGTTAGCCTAAGGGGAATTAAATGTAATCTGTGGTGATGATGGAAATAGAGTGAATGCTGAAAGCTATTCTAGAATTGAATACATTATTTGAAAGACAGACATACAAGTAAGTAGGCAGATACGTAAGCAGGTGGGCAGAAAATGTGTGTGTGTGTGTGTGTGAGAGAGAGAAAGAGAGAGAAAGGCAGACGAGAAGGTTGGTACAGGACAACACGTAGGCAGGCGGTACGTGCACTGCGCTCCCTTTGAATGAGTCAGAGCCTGGGGGTTGGTGTTTAGAGAGAAGAAAACGAGGACGTGAAGAGGAGATACAGGCAAATGGCATAGCTGCCAGAAACAGGCAGGCAAGAAGCTAGATAACTGAGGTGGATTGATATTTTTAAATTGACCTGAGTTATGCAGGTAAGAGGGCGGTAGCCGTCCCTTTTTCGAGAGAACGCTGATGAACAGCCATACAGAGAGACAAGTGGTAAAGACACTTTCTGTCATTTCTACGTGTGAGTGTGTCAGATAAAGCTTTGCCCAGCAGGCAGTGTTGGACCATATGGTCCATGGAGCATACATTTCTGAAACACCACACAGCACCCTATGTATTACGCTATGTAGACAGAACATCCTCATTTCAATAGGAATGTCTGTGTGGGTGTGTGAGTGTGTAGATGAAGACGAGCCATCTGTGCCCCATACATTGTCCTGGAATGCTGGGAGACCAAACTCACATCCTGGCTATCATCTTTACTGGAGAGTGTCTTGAGGAGGAACAGAAATACACCAATTTCAGTGGCAGACGTTTGTCATTCTACAAACAGGCCTAGACGCAATACAATAAAAGCTTTAGAACAATCACTCAAACACCAGGCTTGAATTAGGAATCAGCTATGGACCAAAAAATGCCTGATGTCCACCCTAACCCCTGCTCCACGGCATGTCTCTACCCAGCAGAAGCCCCACGAGGCTGGTTATGTGGTTGCACCACTTCAGGGGGGATCGGATGGAAGTTCACTAAGCCTTTGTCAGTGCCCATATGGTTTGGAGATTTAAAAAGACAGTATCAGAAGGCAAGACTGGGGGAATGATATGAGCTTGGGGGGAGATGGGTTCAATAGGGGGTGATGACGGGAATGTGTCTTTATGTGTGATTTGAGATTTGTTTGAGGGCCTTGTTTTTTCAGAGCACACTGCTGCATACGTGTTATATCAGATAAAAAAAGGGGCTGTAACAAATGTCACATGATCCTCCCACACGCCAACACTAATGACATTAGCACAACAGAGAGGGGTGTCACACCAGCCGCATGCCCCCCCGTCTCCTTCTCTCCTATTCACGTTCTCTCTTCTTCATCTCCTCTGTTTTTCTCTCTGTTTTCTTCAATTTTTAAAATTTTCTCTCCTCAGTTTTTTTCTCTGTTTTTTACCAAAAAAAATGTAATTACATCAATCCATTCCCCACTGCAAAACACATTCCAGAGATGGCTTCTGATGTGATCCATCACATCTAAATCACCTGACTAAGGGAGGTCCTAGGTGCACCAACAGGACCAGGAGCATTTCCACTCCTACACCCTAGCTACTTGAAATGTGGATGTTGAAAATGTTTCTGATAGTGTCGCCATGCGCTTGACCTGTACGGGGACTGTACGGCTTTGCTCATCTGTGTATGTGGCCCCCTGGTAGTCCCTTCCTGTGTGTGTGTATGCACATGTGGCTATGTCCGTTGTCACCTTACTCGGAGATCCCGGCGCCGAGAGGAAGGGTGGCTTCTTCTGAGACTTCCTGTGCCTCTGAGTGATTCAGTACTGAGCCATGTGTCGATCTCTCACTCATACTCTGTCATTGCTTCTGTACTGTTACCATTCCACTAATCGATGCTCTGTAGTTGTTTTGTGCCTCCCCTTTAACCCGGGTCATCCGTCCGCTTTCAGGCCTCCTTCTACCCTTCTTCAGCCCCTCCCCAAGGTTTGGAAGACTATTCGAACCAAACTTTGTGAGTCAAAGTTCAGGTTGTTTAAGACAGATGTGTTGCAGGGTATTGTTGTCTGGCTTTTTTTGTCTGTGTCCTGTTAGGTCAAACATGTCAACAGTGCAATACAATGTGAAGAAATGTATAGAGACCCATCCAATAAAACATGTCAACAGTGTAATACAATGTGAAGAAATGTATAGAGCCCATCCAATA
>JACXGM010032117.1:0-12746 GCA_016801145.1 Umbra pygmaea
ACACACACACACACACACACACACACACACACACACACACACACACACACACAGTGATTCACACAGGTACTTACATATACTAGTGTCACATATAATATTTTGCTCCACATCGACTACATGTACTAGTGCTACCTGGATATAGCCAATGTATGCTCTCTTATATGTAATTGATTGTAAGATTATTCCTTGTAAGGTATTTATCTTTTGTATTGATACTATGTGTTTTCCTATTTCTCTGTTTTACTTTTTAACTCCTTTTGTTTTTGGAAAAAGGCCTGTAAGTAACCATGCCATTAAGCCTACGTCTTTGATAGAAACACGACTTGAATCTGTCATGTTTTAACAGTCTGTCTTGTCCATGTCCTGTTGTCTGTCCCTCAGCCAGGCAGTGGTTGTGGACCGGACCATGTACGTGTCAGGACAGCTGGGCATGGAACCTGTCTCCGGTCAGCTGGTGGAAGGAGGCGTGCAAGCCCAGACCACACAGGTGATCTTCAAACTGTCACCCTAATTATTAGATCTTCCTGAAAGGCGCTATTGTTTTTTTATTGTACCTGTGGTCAGTTTGAAAAGCCGTCTAAGAACAGATTGGTGAAGGTTTGATTGATTCCTTCTCTCCTTGTCTTGATCAGAAGACGAGAGGTGTGAATGGTTAAGACTTCTGGAGCGTCATTTGTGTGTCCATGAGACGTCCCGTGTTAGTCTCGGATTAATGTGGATCTTATTAAGCAAAGCAGCACAATGTCCTTTAACTTCAGTGGAGATCGATGTGAATCGACTGTGACCTTATCTCTTCTTTGTTTCCATTCCCAACAGGCTCTGGTGAACATGGGGGAGATCCTGAAGGAAGCAGGCTGTGGATACGACAATGGTTATGATTGTATATTATGTTTGGAGACTATTTGCTCCCATTCCTCCGTTAGCAGAACTGTAAATTTTCTGATTTCTTTCACTTTCAGTTGTTAAAACGACTGTTCTCCTCACTGACATGAGTGACTTTGTCAGAGTAAATGATGTCTACAAAACATGTAAGTGCAATGGACAAAATAATGTAATTGTTTCTTTTGGAGTAACTTATTATCATACAGTCAAATTGGCATAGTGCTGCCCTGTATTTGGGATGGATAAATCAGATTATATACCTTGCTAGTGCAGATCGGACGCCCTTTAAATTCAGTCACCGAATTATTGTTGGTGTGTGTAATCGTCCCGCACATGATCTGCATGAATCTAAACAAACTAAAATAGTGCAAAAAGAATTGGCCTGCTCAGCGACGTGGTTGGATGAATCATGTGAGCGCCCTTCAACATCCTGCATCTGTCAAGGGAGTTGCAGAGCTGCCGACAAGGCAAGGTTAGAGGCAGGGTTAGGGTTAGGGTTAGAGGCAGGGTTAGGGTTAGAGGCGGGGTTAGAGGAAACTGGGAGGGGAGAAAAATGGGGGGAAAAATCCCCCCATCCAAAAAAAAATAATTATTTTATCTGGCACACAGTGTCCGAAGATGTCGTTGTTGTCCAGTTGACAGAGTGTGGTATGTTTGAAAGAGTTCTAAAAATTTCTGTGTATGTAGCTCTAAGTCTGTGCACTGCCATGGAAGTGCTTATATTTACAGTTTTCTTCAAACAAATTGAGTTAGTACAGTATTTCATCTTCTTTCTAACCCCACTACCACTACACAACGCTAGTCTCTCTTACCTTAGACAACACTCAGGTTGAAGTCATTAAAACTTGTCAAATTCACTCTATCACAATTCCAGTGGGTCAGAAGTTTACACACACTTGAATAAACCGCTTGGAAAATTCCAGAAATTATGTCATCACTTTAGAGGCTTCTGATAGGCTAATTGACAATTTGAGTCAATTGGACGTGTACCTATGGATGTATTTCAAGGTTTACCTTCAAACTCAGTGCCTCTTAGCATTATGGGAAAATCAAAAGAAATCAGCAAAGCCCTTAGAAAGAAAATTGTAGACCTCCACATGTCTGCTTCATCCTTGGGAGCAATGCCCAAATGCCTGAAGGTACCACGTTCATCTGTACAACAATAGTACACAAGTATAAACACCACATAAAAAAGCCAAAATATGGTTTGCAACTGCACATGGAGACAAAGATCGTACTTTTTGGAGAAATGTCCTCTGGTCTGAATGATTTAACAAAAAATTTACTGTTTGGCCATAATGATCATCATTATGTTTTGGAGGAAAAAGGTGAAGCACGGGGTGGCATCTCAAGGCATCATGTTGTGGAGGTGCTTTGCTGCAGGAGGGACTGGTGCACTTTACAAAATAGATGGCATCATGAGGAAGGAAAATGATGTGGATATATTGAAGCAACATCTCAAGACATCATTCAAGAAGTTAAAGCTTGGTCAACAAATGGGTCTTCAAATGGACAATGACCCCAAGCAAACTTCCAAAGTTTAGTAAAGGTCTTACCCACTAGTAATGTGATAAAAGAAATAAAACCGGACAAATCATTCTCTCTGCTACTATTCTGACATTTTACATTCTTAAAGTGGTGATCCTAACTGACCTACGACCGGGTATTTTTACTAGGATTAAATGTCAGGAATTATGAACAACTGAGTTTGAATGTCTTTGGCTAAGGTGAACTTCTGGCTTCAACTGTACAGGCCGGCTGTGGACCGACTCCTTCATTAGAGTAATTCAAACGGAACATTATGGGATGGTTTACCATCAGCTTTAACTGCAGGCCTGCACCCCTTTGCGGGTCATGTCTTGGCAATGGACGCTAACAGCTCAGGCACCCTGCTGAAGAGATTACCAGGCCAAAGGCTTGATGAAAACAGCTCTGCTGTGAGACTGAATTCCACTAAACACACTAGTATTTGGTGTCTCTCCCACAGTACTTACGTTTTTATTTCTCATTGGATTCATATTCAACTGTAGGTCATAACAAAATGGCACAATCATAAAAAACATGGCGAAAAAGAAAATAATGAAATGACCCTCAGTTCTCAATACCGTGTTTTGCACCCTTGAGCATCAATGACAGCGTTCAGACATTTGTGATAGTTGTCTATGAGGCCCCACATTCCTGCAGGTGGTATAGCTGCCCATTCGTATTGGAAAAATGCCTTCAGGTCATGCAAAGTCTTTGGTTGTCTTGCGTGAACCGCACGTTTGAGATCTCCCCAGAGTGGCTCAATTGTATTAAGGTCAGGAGACTGTGATGGCCACTCCAGAACCTTCACCTTTTTCTGCTGTAACCACTGGAGGTTCACCTTGGCCTTGTGCTTATAGGGTCATTGTTGTGCTGGAAAGTCCAAGTGTGTCCAAAGCTTTCATGCAGAAGAATGCAAACTGACTGCCAGTAATGTCTGATAACATGGCATAAATTCTCACAAGGTTCCCAGTGCCATTAGAGCTTACACACCCCAAACTTCAGTAAGCTACCACCATGCTTCACAGTGGGGATGGTATTCTTTTCACTATAGGCCTTGTTGACCCCTCTCTGAACATAGCGCTTATGGTTGTGACCATATAGATATATTTTTGTTTCGCCACTCCAAATTACAGTGTGCCAGACCACCAGATCCTCTCCCAGTATAGAATTATAGCATTATGCACTTGACGTTTAACACAACTAGGCCCTTATAAATTTCCAGAATGTCTAATGTTCTAAATGTCACCATGTGTGGAAGAACTTCTTTAAAAAATGTATACTAATATCAAGAAGTTTACCAGTTGTTCTCTTCTCCCAATTTGTCCAGTCTGCCCCCCAACCGTGCCTTGTCGCCGAGCCGTCCGATTGTTATCACACTGCTTATCTGACACGGAAGCCTTTAGGCAGTGGACAAAGTATATTGCATGATCTATGAAATCTATATCTACCAAACATAATTAAATAAAAGCTATATCTATTTAAATTTTATTTATTTTATATTTTTATTTAATCTTTATTTATCAAGGTAAGCACTTTGAAAACAGTTTCACATTTGAAACGGTGACCCGACCAAGATAAAGGGTTGAGGTGCAGAAGACAAAGTTACACATGAATTACACAACAATGAAGTACAGAATAAAAATGATATAAACAGGAATACAGTGTGCAGATCTTCAGAAAATACAATGAAGAATTTGTACAGGTAGTGTACAAATGTCAGCATATGGAGGTAGATATTTGGTAAGTACAGTGGTGTGGCAGTATAATATGCAGTCAGTGGAAAAATAGAGTCTGAGATAAAGAGGTAGAGTCAGAATACAAAGTGGCAGTGCAAAAATAACACTAGAGAAGGTGGCATAATGACCAAGGCTGTGGGAAAGGGAGTGTGCAAAACACACAAAGACAGCTGTGCGGGTGAGAGTGTGCAAAATGCATCTGTCAAACCAAGAACTATGAAACTGAGTGAAACTGAGCATCCTCTGGTCTTTATAGTTTTCAACAGTAACTTCCCGGCCAGGGCTGCATACCAGGTAGCTGCTCTTCCCAGGGTGAGTGTGACTATTCTCTCATTCATCAGAAAATGAATTCTGTACCTCACTCTTCCATTTCCTACCCCTTTCCTCACAGGGTGGGCTGGTAGAGATCGAGGCAGTGGCTGTGCTGGGGCCTTTGACGGACGTCTCTTGAGGCAGTTTATTCTTCAGTGATAAGGCAGGAAGTGATGAAGAAATCACAATAAATCACAATAGAAATCACAAAACACAGTACACATAACATAATTGCCAACACAATACCCATAACAGTACACACAACATGATGGGCAAACACAACACCTGCGTATGATCGTGGGTCATGTTCCAATATAATATATAATAATCGCACTGTCTATAATGACCTTTGAAAAGTAAAACCATGTATCAAGGGTTTTCCAGATTCTCGAAGCATTTTGTGTCTTTAAATTAATTGTAAAATGAATAAAATAATTATTGTTTCAGAATGTCTACAGTTAATGACAATAGACCCTCATTGGTTCATGAAGATGTAATGTATGTAGAACTGACAGCATGTTTTAACAACATGAAATTGTTTTAGAATATGTTGCAAAACACCTCCAGTAATAACATGGTGTCCATCAGTAACATTCTTTGGGCATTTTAAGGTTCCATTCTGTTATGTAAACTTCAGGAGCATGACTCTACATCAGCGGTTTTCAAACCAGATGTGCCTGGTTAGGTGATATGTTAAATACCTAACAAGGCATTGCAATCTGATGTCTGTCTGCAGTGTAGTGAGGCAGAACACCAACTATGTTGTGCTACGACCTGCCTCTCACATTTAGCAGTTTAGTTGTTTAGCTGTTACACAGTGCAACTTCCAGTGTGATTGTGATGTCTACATGTTCCTGTGCTGTTCCGCTCTGGGAATCAGATCCACATAAGTTGCCACGCTAGCCCCATAATCTGGCAAGTATTTTCTGTTCATCACCAAAACTACACGCATTTCCAGACCACCATGTTGTTACAGCAGTTTAATGGTTTTGGCACCAGCGTTTACACTGTACTGAGCAGGGACGGACTGGCCATCGGGAGGATTGGGAGTTTTCCAGAACGGCCAGTCCATTCCGGGCCGAACGGGCCGTCATATTTTACTTTGACGGCCATTCGGCCAGTTACAATCCTGGGCTGAATTTCTGGCCCAGTACTGAGTTTATTGATGTTTAGCATTCACACTAGTAAATTTATTGATGTTTCGCATTCACACCAGTAAGTTTATTGATGTTTAGCGTTCGCACTGTAGTAAGTTTATTCATGTTTAGCGTTCAAACTGTGCTGAGTTTATTCATGTTTAGCGTTCAAACTGTGCTGAGTTTATTCATGCTTAGCGTTCACAGTGTAGTGAGTTTAGTGATGCTTAGTGTTTAGTGATGCTTAGCGTTCACACTGTAGTGAGTTTAGTGATGCTTAGCATTCACACTGTCGTGAGTTTAGTGATGCTTAGTGTTCACACTGTAGTGAGTTTAGTGATGCTTAGTGTTCACACTGTAGTGAGTTTAGTGAAGCTTAGTGTTTAGTGATGCTTAGTGTTCACACTGTAGTGAGTTTAGTGAAGCTTAGTGTTTAGTGATGCTTAGCGTTCACACTGTAGTGAGTTCAGTGATGCTTAGCGTTTAGTGATGCTCAGCGTTCACACTGTAGTGAGTTTAGTGATGCTCAGCGTTCACACTGTAGTGAGTTCAGTGATGCTTAGCATTTAGTGATGCTCAGCGTTCACACTGTAGTGAGTTTAGTGATGCTTAGCATTTAGTGATGCTCAGCGTTCACACTGTAGTAAGTTTAGTGATGCTCAGCGTTCACACTGTAGTGAGTTTAGTGATGCTTAGTGTTTAGTGATGCTCAGCGTTCACACTGTAGTGAGTTTAGTGATGCTTAGCATTCACACTGGTGAGTTTAGTGCTTTGATGCACTAATATTCTTTGTAATTAATGGGAACAATAAGTACTGTAAGAAGGAACCATGCATTCTCTTTTGATAGTTTAAATATTTGTGCACAATTACCACTTGCTGACTACAATATAATATACTTTAAGTTCTTGTTACCTTCCTGATGACCAGATGTTTTACTCACCTACCCAACCACATCCCCCAGTTCCAAACCCTCCCCTCTCCTCTTCCCAACAAAGCAAGACCAGGTCTTAGTAAGCAAAACTTTATTTAAACTGTACATAGAACAGTGTTTTAGAGCAGAATACACACAGCCCATGTCAGAATGAATATTAAGGTAGAACAAAGACCACCACAGCAGGGTGTTACTTAGAAAATAAATAAAAATCATCAAAACAATTTGGTCCCAAAGCCCTTTTACCCAATATCTACCAATCACAAATTGGGAATCAGATCCAGGTTACAGTCTGGTCTCTACCTCAATATGCAGAGCCAAAGTTTGGTTTTAAGCTGTTTTTCAGGATGACTGTGTATTGGTGCAATGATACCAGGCTCATTATAATATTGTGTAATACCAGGACCATTTTACTATGTACAGTACCTTGCGAAAGTATTCGGCCCCCTTGAACATTTCAACCTTTTGCCACATTTCAGGCTTCAAACATAAAGATATAAAACTGTAATTTTTTGTGAAGAAGCAACAACAAGTGGGACACAATCATGAAGTGGAACAAAATTTATTGGATATTTCAAACTTTTTTAACAAATAAAAAACTGACAAATTGGGCAAGCAAAATTATTCAGCCCCTTTACTTTCAGTGCAGCAAACTCTCTCCCGAAGTTCAGTGAGGATCTCTGAATGATCCAATGTCTAATGATGATAAATATAATTCACCTGTGTATAATCAAGTCTACGTATAAATGCACCTGCTCTGTGATAGTCTCAGAGGTCCTTTGAAAGCACAGAGAGCATCATGAAGAACAAGGAACACTCCAAGCAGGTCCGAGATACTGTTGTGGAGAATTTCAAAGCCAGATTTGGATACAGATAGATTTCCCATGCTTTAAACATCCCAAGGAGCACTGTGCAAGCGATTAATATTGAAATGGAAGGAGTATCAGACCACTGCAAACCTACCAAGACCCGGCCGTCCCTCTAAACTTTCAGCTTATACAAGGAGAAGACTGATCAGAGATGCAGCCAAGAGGCCCATGATCACTCTGGATGAACTGCAGAGATCTACAGCTGAGGTGGGCAGTCTGTCCATAGGACAACAATCAGTCGTATACTGCACAAATCTGGCCTTTATGGATGAGTGGCAAGAAGAAAGCCATTTCTGAAAGATATACATAAAAAGTGTCATTTAAAGTTTGCCACAAGCAACCTGGGAGACACACCAAACATGTGGAAGAAGGTGCTCTGGTCAGATGAAACCAAAATCGAACTTTTTGACAACAATGCAAAACGTTATGTTTGGCGTAAAAGCAACACAGCTCATCACCCTGAACACACCATCCCCACTGTCAAACATGGTGGTGGCAGCATCATGGTTTGGGCCTGCTTCTCTTCAGCAGGGACAGGGTAGGTGGCTAAAATTGATGGGAAGATGGATGGAGCCAAATACAGGACCATTCTGGAAGAAAACCTGATGGAGTCTGCAAAACACCTGAGACTGGGACGGAGATTTGTCTTCCAACAAGACAATGATCCAAAACATAAAGCAAAATCTACAATGGAATAGTTCACAAACATATATCCAGGTGTTAGAATGGCCAAGTCAAAGTCCAGACCTGAATCCAATCGAGAATCTGTGGAATGAACTGAAAACTGCTGTTCACAAACGCTCTTCATCCAACCTCACTGAGCTCGAGCTGTTTTGCAAGGAGGAATGGGCAAAAATTTCAGTCTCTCGATGTGCAAAACTGATAGAGACATACCCCAAGCAACTTACAGCTGTAATCGCAGCAAAAGGTGGCGCTACAAAGTATTAACTTTGTATAAAAAAAATTTGCACGCCCAATTTTTCAGTTTTTTATTTGTTAAAAAGTTTGAAATATCCAAAAAATTTCGTTCCACTTCATGATTGTGTCCCACTTGTTGTTGATTCTTCACAAAAAATTACAGTTTCATGTCTTTATGTTTTAAGCCTGAAATGTGGCAAAAGGTCGAAAAGTTCAAGGGGGCCAAATACGTTCGCAAGGCACTGTATTTTATTGATACCAGTATGTAGTTTAATGATACCAGGACCGTTCTGTATTGAGTGTAAGGATACCAGGACCATTCAGGTATGTAGTATAATGATACCAGTATGTAGTTTAATGATACTAGTGTCTAGTGTAATGATACACTCTAAAAACAAATGGTGCTAAATACCACTAAAAGTGGTTCATTGGCTTGTAATCATAGGGGAACCACTTTAAGTGCTATACAGCACCTATCTTTTAAAAGGGTGCTGTGTAGAACCATAAGAGGTGCCATATAGCACCTTAACCACCCCAAAGAACTGAAGAACCAAACTGGGCTTAACAGGTTCTTTAAATGGTAGTGGTGCTATATAGCACCATAACCACCACAAAGAACCCCTGAAGAACCATTTGTTTTTAGAGTGTACCAGTGTCCTTTTGTAATGATACCAATTATGTAGTTTAATGATACCAGTGTCTAGTGTATTGATTCCCAGCAATGTTTTGTGAATAAAGCTTACAGATTATTTTGGGTTACATGAGAGGTATGGTGGAAACATATAAACAACAGCTACTTAAAACATTAAAACTAACAAACCAAGTTATCAAGCTTAAAGTTAAATTGAAAATTTGAATCTCAAACCTTTCAACTGTTCAATACACCATGTATCATTCTACATCTACATTTGATAAACACATTTCTCCAGCATAAACAGCTCAGAACAAAGGAGACTACTGCAATTTTTTCTTAAATCAACCCCATTGAAAACCTCTGGAATGTGATCAAGAGGAAGATGGATGGTCACAAGCCATCAAACAATGCCAAACTTTATGGATTTCTGCACCAGGAGTGACAAAGTCACCAAACATCAATGTGAAAGACTGACTGGTGGAGAGCATACCAAGATGAATGAGAGACAATTATTGTTCCACCAAATATATATTTCTGAACTCTTGCTCAGTTAACACTTTAGTGTTGTGCTTTTTTATTGAACTTAAAACTTATTTTATTTGCATTAATTGAGGTCTGACAACACTGCATGTTTTCTGTTATTTTAACCAGTTGTCATTTTCAGCAAATAAATGCTCTGAATGACAATATTTGTAATTTGGGAGAACTGTTGTCATTAGTCTATGGATTTGTTTTGAAGTGGTCTATTAATTTCTTTCAGAGCTGTATCATGAATAATGTAACAGTTAGCTAACATAAATATTGTTGTTTTAACCCATTTTTCTCTCCTCCAATTCTCGTCCAGTTCCCCCTTAACCCTGCATTGCCAGTGGTTCTGCAACTCCCTGGACATACACAGGAGTTCAAGGGCGCTCACATGGTTCATCCAACCAGAAGTCGCGGAGCCGGCGGATTAGTTCACACTGCTCAGCCAACACAGAATAATTTTGTCAGGTCATGTGTGGGATGATCACACTCACCAACTGTACTATGCGACTGAACTCAATCTGCACACAAGAAGTTGCTGGGGAGTATCTTGGCAGGGTAGATAATCCACATTTTCTATCCCATATCCTGGGCAGCACTGTGCCAAACTGCACTGCCTCATGCTGAGGCTTAAGGGCAAAGTCAGACAAGATGTAGTCAAGCTTGAACCAATGACTACCGGAACATAGTTTGTCCTCCAAGGCAGCCATTTAGCCCACTACTACTGACCCTCACTAACACTCAATATTTGCCACTTCTTGTTATTGACAATGAACATTAATCTTTGGCACAAGAATTTGAGTACAGGTAACATAATGAAGGCTAAACAAATCACCCCTAAAACATACATTACTGTAGATGAATTCTTCATGTGATAAAAAATATGGAAATAATCATAGGTCATATGGATGCAACTGTCATATCACATTGCTAATATTAAATCTATTTAATCTGTATAAATTACAATTGAACTTAGTATTTCACCCCATACCTACCTGTTAAATAACCTTAAGTAAATATTTGTTCAAAAGTGACAATAAGACAGTTTTTTCCCCTTCTCAAAGGTTAGTCTAGTCAAGAACAGCAGCTTGTTCATTCACAGCTGTTATATAGCTTGTGGTTCACAATCTGGGCAGGTAGTGAAACCAAAGTATTATGGACACATTATGTAACATGTTCTCTCCAGGAAGGAGTTAAATTCATTTATCTGTTTTATATGTCAGTTAAATGATTAATTTGCTGTGTTTCAACACAATTTGCTATGGTACAAAGAGAAAATGTGCTGTTTTATAGCTCATCTGATGCTATATTGCAGTGGTTTTCAACCCTCTCCTCTGGGCACACCAGACATTCCACAGTTTAGCTGTAGCCACTGAGCTAGCACACCTGATTAACTCATCTTCTAATGATCAGGCCCTTGATTAGTGAATCCAGTGAGCTAGTTCATTGGCTACAGCTAAACTGTGGAATGTTGAGTGTGCTTCGAGGAGAGGGTTGAAAAACATTGCTATAGTGCACATTGTGCCCGCACATTAACATCTGGCCAAGTTAATTTCCTGCTGCACATTCTGCTATTTCATCTGGAGGTTCAGAGGACCTGTTTTTACGTGACAGTGTCTGACTGCATTGTGTTTGCTTCACATGCCTGCCTGTCTCCTGGAAGCACAGGTCACTTGTGGCTCATTTTTAACAATCCTTACAAACGAGAAGTATTATATTTACAGGGAGTATGTAAAGTGGTCCTTTAAGATGTACAGTGTGGTAAGAAAGGCACTGAGGTGTAAAATGAACAATGTCACCCTAGAGAGTATATGATTCTACCGGTTGTCTTTCAGAGTAAAATCTAGACATTGTGTTTGTTGCTGATGAGGTTTAGTGAGTAGGTGAAGTTAAAGGGTGTTTGCTTTCACAGCCTTTTAAAGTACATGGTATCATTCCCACAGCTCTTCTTTGTGTATAAAACAGAGGTTTTGCCAAGGGCCACTGAAAGAAAAGAAGCAAGCATATTTGGTTACATTTCTGTCACAATAAATGCAGGTTGAATCTGGTATAGGAACATAAGTACATTATTCAAAATGTTATTGTGATTTGTTGTTTATAGACATTAGGATGGTACAGTAGGTAAACTGCTCAAAACTAAGGGAACACCAAGTCGATTCAAATTCAGAGATATCAATCCGTCCCGATTGTGAATCAATGTATTCATTGACAACAGGTGCACTGAAGATGCAACACTAGGAGTAGTATGAGGCGGTACCTGTAGCCCATTCAGGTAGTACAGATCCTCAGGAAAGCACATCCATACGTGCCGTCACAGGTTTGCTAAGACTCCTGTACTGTCTCAAGAGCATGAAGGAGATTTCAGATAACAGGCCGTTACACGAGGAGACCTGGACAGGACCGTAGAAGGGCATCAACCCAGCAGCAGGACCGGTATCTGCTCCTTTGTGTGAGGAGGAACAGGAGGAGCACTTCCAGAACCCTACAAAATGACATCAAACGGGCTACTGGTGTGCATGTTTCTGACCAAACTGTCAGAAACAGACTCCATGAAGGTAGCATGAGGGCCAGACATCCTCTACTGGGACATGTGCTCAAAGCCCAGCACAGTGAAGCTTGATTGGCATTCGCCAGAATTGGCAGGTCCACTATTGGTGCCCTGTTCTCTTCACAGATAAAAGCAGGTTCACACTGAGCACATGTGACAGACGTGAAAGAGTCTGGAGACGCAAGGGTGAACGCTGTGCTGCCTGCAACTTTATCCAGCATGATCAAATGGTTTGATGTTGGGTCAGTGATGGTCTGGGGAGGCATGTCCGTGGAGGGTCACACAGAACTCTGATTGCTGTTAGGTACTGGGATTAAATCCCATAATCAGAACCTACGCTGGTGCAGTGGGCCCTGGGTTCCACCTGGTGCCTGACATCATGTGGCCAGAGTGTGTAGGCAGTTCCTGGATGATAAGGGCATTGAAGTTTCCTTAATTTCATCAGGAGCATGCCCAGACGCTGTCTGCAGTGCATACAAGCATGTGGGGGCCATATACACTACTGAGTCACATGATGAGTTGCCGTGACAACATTTATGTTGGAACAGCCTGTGATCCACATGTCGCCCAGGCGTCGATTCTTTTTGCACTTCTCATCCAACATGGAAGTCTAGTCAGATCATGCGTGGGATGATTACGTACTTCCACGACTGAATTAACAGGTGACCGATCTGGACACAAGGAGTCGCTGGAGAGCGTCGTGGAAGGATAGATAATCTGATTTATC
>JACXGM010032118.1:0-13552 GCA_016801145.1 Umbra pygmaea
TCTGAAAGGCTAAAAGAGCTACGATATCAATATGTACAAGTAAGTAATCATGTCCAGAGATTATAGAGCACTATTGAGTTACTGTGTTGAATATATTGCAGCACATGAATACAGAGGCATGAAGCCTGGAATGCTATTTCATTTATGTTACTTCAAAACTTAATTTTTGTTCATTTCTATTGATAATGTTTCAACTGGATTCCATGGAGAGGCCTCATGAGTGCATCTTCTTGGATGAAGATGGCTTCAATCTCACCAAGAGGAGAAGGAGAGGCCGCAAAATTATTGGTCAACGTGCAATTGTAGAGTTGCCAGGGCAGTGTGGTGGCAACGTGACCATATGTGCTGCCATCAGCAGCTATGGGGTTATTCACCGCCATGTGACTGTAGGGCCTTATAACACTGCCCCTCTTATGACATTTCTGTATGCTCTACAGGAAGCACTACTGAGATGTGAGCAGGTGATGAGCAGGCAGAGCATCCCATATATGTGGTCATCTGGGACAATGTGAACTTTCACCATGGTCCTAGAATTTGGGAGTGGTTTGAAAATAACCCATGTTTTATAAATGTGTGCCTCCCACCATAGTCGCCCTTCCTTAATCCCATTGAATATTTTTTTTTCTGAATGGAGGTGGAAGGTCTATGACAGAAATCCTTATGCACAGGAAAATCTCATTCAGTCAATGGATGCAGCATGTGACAACACTGGAGTGGAAGCGATTTAAGGTTAGATTTGCCATGCTAAAGGATTATTTCCCTGTTGTTTAGCGAGGGACAGGATTGCCTGTGACGTTGATGAGGTTCTGTGGCCTGACCATGCCCAGAGGCATGATGCTGAGGCAGAATGAATCCAAGACATTTTTTGCAATTGTTCTGCAGCATATTTTGTTTGTGACTACATTTATTTGTGTGCAGGATTTTGCAAGTACTTCATAATAAATATGATTTTTCCCCTGCTCTGCCCTGAGCGCAGTGTTTTGCATTTATCTCTGTAGTGTGTAATGACTGCTGTGTAGTGTTTATGCATTAGCTGGATGTGTGTGTTATCTGAAAATGGTGTTTGATTTTGGGTAAAGATAACATAGTTCTGAAGCAATGGTTTGATATAGCAAAACAAGTCAAAACGTTTTGAAAAATTATGTTTGTGTTAAAGGTTTTGAGAAAGCGAGATAAACATTCAAAAAATGTGTTTTAGCAATTCAGAAAAACTGTAAATAGACTGCAAAGGTCAGATTACCTGTTTAGAACAATTGTCCCTCAAAACTGAGGGGTAAGGGATAGGGATGAAAACATACCCCTATGAAATGAGACACCACTTGTTTACAGTTACGTTATCATACATCGTCGCTAGCTGGCTGATACATCACCAGAGGCGACAAGTGTTGACCACAAACTTAAAGATATCAAACTAAATCCACTGCTAATATAGTTTAGTTAGAACTGTAGAAATGCATGGTGTCCATTCAAGGCTATAGTTATTGAAATGCGGGAATGCTGTTCACATGGACAGCCCGCTTCAAATCACCCCACAGAGATTCAGTGATATTCAGGACTGGGATGGCCATTCCAGAACATTGAACTTGTTCCTCTGCATAACTGACAGAGTAGATTTTGAGCAGTGTTTTGGGTCGTTGTCTTGTTGAAATATCCAGCCCTGGCGTAACTTCAACTTTGTGACTGATTCCTCTACATTATTCTCAAGTATCTGCTGATATTGAGTGTAATCCATGCGACCCTCAACTCTCACAACTGACGTTCAGGATGCTACTTGCTACTGAAACATCTGAAAAATACTCCTGATACGCTCAGGGAAGCGGGCATAAATATAAATCGATCAACTTGATTTGTAGATGTACATACATCCAACAATGATCCATGCCAACTTTCTGGAGGGTTGCTTATATGTAGAACTCTGATCACACTAACAGGGCACGGCTGTTTGTAATCCTTAATCAAACCCATCGACACTATACCAGCTTTCTCCCACTTATACTTCATTTCCCAGCAACCCCCGACCAGGAAGAGGCGTGGCTGACCCCTAAGGGGACATACTTCAAAATAAAGGAACAACATAAACACCATGCCTATTGCACTGAAATGGATAAGAATATACTCTCCTAAAGGATTATTAGGAACACCCGTTCAATATCTCCTTAATGCAATGATCTACTCAACCAATCACATGGCAGTTGCTTAAATGCATTAAGGGGTGTGGTCCTGGTCAAGACAATCAATGCATTAAGGGGTGTGGTCCTGGTCAAGACAATCTTCGGAACTTCAAACTGAATGTCAGAATGGGAAAGAAAGGTGATTTAAGCAATTTTAAGCGTGGCAAGGTTGTTGGTGCCAGACGGGCCGGTCTGAGTATTTCACAATCTGCTCAGTTACTGGGATTTTCATGCAAAACCATTTCTAGGGTTTACAAAGAATGGTGTGAAAAGGGAAAAACATCCAGTATGCGGCAGTCCTGTGGACGAAAATGCCTTGTTGATGCTAGCGTTCAGAGGAGAATGGGCCGACTGGTTCAAGCTGATAGAAGGGCAACTTTGACTGAAATAACCACTCGTTACAACTGAGGTATGCAGCAAAGCATTTGTGAAGCCACAACACGCACAACCTTTAGGCAGATGGGCTACAACAGCAGAAGACCCCACCGGGTACCACTCATCTCCACTAAAATAGGAAAAAGAGGCTACAATTTGCAAGAGCACACCAAAATTGGACAGTTAAGGACAGGACAAATGTTGCCTGGTCTGATGAGTCTTGATTTCTGTTGAGAGATTCAGATGGTAGAGTCAGAATTTGGCGTAAACAGAATGAGAACATGGATCCATTATGCCTAGTTACCACTGTGCAGGCTGTTGGTGGTGTAATGGTTTGGGTAATGTTTTCTTGGCACACTTTAAGCCCCTTAGTGCCAATTGGGCATCGTTTAAATGCCACGGCCTACCTGAGCATTGTTTCTGACCATGTCCATCTCTTTATTGCCACCATGTACCCATCCTCTGACGACTACTTCCAGCAGGATAATGCATCATGTCACAAAGCTTGAATCATTTCAAATTGGTTTCTTGAACATGACAATGAATTCACTGTACTAAAATGGCCCCCACGGTCACCAGATCTCAACCCAATATAGCAGCTTTGGGATGTGGTGGAACAGGAGCTTCGTGCTCTGGATGTGCATCCCACAAAACTCCATCAACTGCAAGATGCACCTTGTTGAATCACTGCCACGTAGAATTAAGGCAGTTCTGAATGCGAAAGTGGGTCAAACACAGTATTAGTATAATACTTTAGGTGATTATAATAATCATTTAGGTGAGTGTATATATGAATAAACAAATATAAGAAAACTAAACAAATATTTAAATGAGTCCATGCTCTCTGTCACACTGGGCTGGACGTGACACTTATGACCAAATAACTCATCTTTGTTTCATCAGTCCACAGTACCTTCTTCCAAAATGAAGCTGGCTTGTCCAAATGTGCATTTGTATACCTCAAGCGACTCTATTTGTGGCGTGTGTGCAGAAAAGGCTTCTTTCGCATCACTCCTGTACAGCTGTCCTTGTGTAAAGTGCGCTGAATTGTTGAACGATGCACAGTGACACCATCTGCAGCAAGACAATGTTGTAGGTTTTGGAAGTGGTCTGTGGGCTGATTTTGACCGTTCTCACCAACCTTCGCCTTTGCCTCTCCGATATTTTACTTGGCCTGCCACTTCTGGCCTTAACAAAAACTGTGCCTGGGGTCTTCCATTTCATCACTAGGTTCTCTGCTATAGCTTTTTGTAGCCTTCCCTAAACCAAACTATTGAACAATCTTTGTTTTCAGGTCATTTGAGAGTTGTTTTGAGGCCCCCATGTTGCCACTCTTCAGAGGAGAGTCAAAAAGAACACCAACTTGCAATTAGCCAACTTAAATGTCTTTTCTCATGATTGGATACAGCTGTCTATGAAGTTTAAGGCTTAATGAGCTGACCAAACCAATTGTGTGTACAGTTATTCAAATCAACAAAATGACAAGGGTGCCCAAATTCTTACAACTGTCTAATTTCGTTTTGATGTATATCAACCTATTCACCTTTTCTGTTAATCCAATTAACCTAATTTCACTACCGAAATATTACTGTGTCCTTCAGTTTTTTGATAGATCAAAATGAAATTGCTGTTCCAAACTCCCAATTATTTATAAATTAAAATCATGGAAATTGTGAGGGGTGCCTAAACCTTTGCATACGACTGTAGATTCTATTACAGAGGGAATAAGCGGAAGTGGGTAGTATATAATATTTTTCCTTGTAACAGTAATTAACAGAGCAATAATCAACTAAATGTGTTGTAAGATATATAAATATATTATCAGTGGAGGCTCGTCCATTGAGGCAGGGGAGGTTGTTCCTCCTCATTTTTTTGAGAGGCAAAAGGGAGTTCAATAATATAAAAATTATTAATTGGTTTAAATAAACTATTTCAAAATCTCTGTATGGGTGAAGTGTTTGGAAAATAATGTACTGTAGACTACTAGAGGAGGCGAGAGGAGGTAATAGGCTCTTTTACCTCCGGGGGGGACAGCTTAATATCAATTCAATTCACTTCTATTTTCATACCTTTTTAATGCTAGTTTCTTATTGGCCAAAACACATGTCATAAGATGCCTTGGAGGAACCCACTCCCTTACCAATCAACAACCACAATACAATATTGACATCTTGTTCGTCCAATGATTTGTTGCAAATGTCATCATCTTCAATTCTCCATCAAGTTGTACGTTAGTACAATGACCTGATGTTAACGCAAATATCAAATGTTTATTTAATTATACATTTTTTTATTAATAATTTATTGAGAATTAGGTACCTAGTGTGCACATTGTGAACTACTTTGTGATTTTTCAACATTAAGTTTTCCTTGTTTTTTAAGTAGCTAGCTAGTTTTAGCTTGTGCAGCTCGGCAGGTCTACGGCAATGGCTAATTGAATTCGGTCAGGAAATTAGTGGCAAGGCAGAGAGGCATGGGATTGGGCACAGAGAGTGTGATGGAAAAGAACCACTAGTGGATTATTTGTTGTTGCAGCAATTCCAGAGTTTGGATTATACAGAGGACAGGCAGTCCTACAACTAACAAACTGTATTGTTGGCCATGCCTTCTGATGGGGAATCGTAAATCTTCTTCAACATTTAAATTTTTTTCTGCCTTGGGATTCTGCAATTAAAATAATTTGGATTGGGCTACTAAAAGACACGACGTGTGTTGTAAACACATTGGCGCCAATCATAGACTGAAGCTTTTTGGTCAGGTGCCCATAAACGAGTTAATTGATGTGGGACTTCGTTGGCAAAGAGCAAACCACAACATTAAATTGAGACAAAAAAAAGATGCTTTAATCTGTCTAATCAATGCGGCAGCTCATCTTGGAATGCAAGAGCAACCGTTTAGAGGACATGATGAGAGGCAGAAGTCTGCTAACAAGGGAGTTGATGGACTTGATTGCACGCTATAATGCAGTCTTAGCGGACCATATTGAAACTTCTAATGTGTTCTCTGGCTTGTCTAAAACCTTCTCACTGTAGCAATTGTAATTTTAACATGCAGGAGAATTACCACCTTCTGGTAAAATAGCTGTTCTAGAAGTACTCTAATATGCAGTGGATACTGTTAGTTGGTTGGTTGGTTACATTCTGCATTCTAGTATGAGAGGTAATCATTCCATGGAATGCTGTGTTCTAACATTTCTGGTGTCATGTTGAATGCTAGGACAACCTGATTCCGTGGATTACACCTGGAAACAGAACCAGCCAGCATGACAACTCCTAGGTGACCCTGCATAAACCAACTGGACCAGAACCAGCCAGCATGACAACTCCTAGGGGACCCCTCTCTGTTTTTTAAGTCCACTGAATTGTGTAGCTGATGGCAATGCTGCCAAAAGGCTTTGGAAATAGTGCAACTGTATTTAGTGACACAATATGATCATTACGTGTGGACAAACAAATGTATTCTTATAATGTCACCTGGCACAACCAAAAGAGAACAGACCACTCCTGAGAGTCTGGCTCCTTTCTAGGATTCTTCATAGGGTTGTACCCTATTAGGTAGATTTTCCTAGCCACTGTGCATCAACCTGTCCTTCAGCCTCCATATTCGCGATTGTCTCACGACAGGTGCTCATACCTGAGTTCTATGTATAGTGCTACATATGTGACTGATTGGTGTTCAACTGCCAGTTAAGTGTTCTTCTGTGTGTGCGGGTGTGTTGCTAATGTCATGTGTGTTTTGATTATTGAATGGGCGTGCTGACTGCACAGTGTTTCATCATTGGCCAACGTTTGTAACATGCAACACTGTGTGTAGTGTTTTGCACCGTGTGTTGCAGAATTGTTTACGGTGCCATGCCGAAAATGTGTTTATTCGTTTGGTGTCTGTGTGTACGACATGCATGCAAATTATACACTTTCAATGATATGGTCTCTGCATTCACTTTTAGTGTTTTAGCAATCGGGAAAAACTGTAAATGTCTAGAAGTAGTTATTATGTTTCTGTAAATGTTATTCTATATTGTTTGATCTTCCATGAGAACTATAGCCTGGAAAAATCCAGACCCAAATCCGGAGGAGATATGGGTCTGGGATCTAGTAATGAAAATGACCCATCTCGAGGGGCGGCACCAAGTATGCATTTGAAAATCTCACTGTACGCAATTGGATATAACTATGACCTATCACCAGTGGTTTTTCGCTAAGCACCTATGGCGGAGCTAACTGGTAGATTAAACTCTTGCAAAAACGTCCTTCCTAAAAAGGAACAATTCGAGCACCGTCTTCTGTCGCTCTTTTAGACAAAAAGCCAAGTCTAACTCGTTCATTGTAGTGGCCAAAGCCGTTTTAAACAACTGGTGTTATTGCGATCTTACAATGTTTACTAATTACTTCGAGGTCGCAGCGCTGTCGTCATCTGTTTAACACGCTTCTGGCACGCCTATATCAGATACACCGATGTGATTGGTGCAGCTCGGCTACAAGGGCATAGTTAATGATCAGAATTACTCGGTGCCAGAGTAACTTGCTGAGCAAATTCAAACTGTGCTCTCGCGAGAACTCTGGATTTCCAGGGTATGAGAACTATGGACCAAGTGAAAATTATGCAGCGAAGACCTAGTTGTTCTGAATTTGTGACAATGATTTATACATCCATAAAGAATTGTTTCACTGTAAATTGTAGAGTTGTTCTTTTGGTAGGGATGTGGCTGGGAGTGTTAATTTAATTAAGAATGCAGGATGTCTTTTGTAATGCAATGTATGTAAAACCGAGACCAGCAAGACCAAATGGAGGACCGAGACCAGCAAGACCAAACAGCCAGATATTTGTCTAAGGCTTTTGTCCCAGTAAGAAGTGATACTGAAGCCATTTGGGCCTCAGAGAATTAACATACATAATGCCTAGATGAGCTTGTGCCATGCAATCGAATACTATTTATATTGTAGCCAGACGCGGATTAATGCACAGGCTTGTGTAGGCTGCAGCCTAGGGGCCCCACATGTGCAGGGGCCTCGGATTGGCCAACCAAATTTTGTTTATTTAAAATTTACTGCAGCGCGAACAAAAACGACCCTAATAGCTTGTTTGCATATGACGTCAAGTCACTGCGTTACCATGGTGCGAAATACAGATGGAGGGCATGAAGTGATTTGCTACATTTAGGAAGCACTATAACAAACTGAAAATGCCTATGTTTTGCGTCGTTTATTGTTGCTCAAATCAATCAAACCGAGAAACCAAAGGTTGTTGTTCATAAGGGGGAAAAATGCCAGAAAAACGCCAGAAAAAATGGCTTGCAAACCTACGTGTCGGGAGTAATAGAATCGAAAATGCCCGTGTGTGCAGTGATCACTTTGTCAAAGGTGAGTTAACACAACTTATGTGGCTATGTTTGTGTAACGTACCAGTTGTATTTTGCTTGGTTCATCCATGGATGTGCACTGGCGATAGCCTATGTTTAAAACAATAAATAGAACAAGCAACACGTACTAACAGTTAAATACAGAAATTAACTAAAGCATCTGTACCTACTGTACCATCGGTTATAGGCTATGCTACTATCATTTAGACCAGAGGTGGGCAAACTTAGGCCCGCATGCCAGATGCGGCCCGCCGGGTGTTTTTACCCTCCACAGTCTTCTGCGATTCTATCGCGATTATCTCACAAACCGTATATGCTAGCAACTAAAGCTTGGTAACGTTGGAAAGATGAAGATCAGTCGAAAATAATGAGTGTTAGCGCATCCATGTGAGTTTATGAGAGCCGGAGCTATCGCGCCTCGAAGTCGGTCATGTTCAAAAGCTCAATGTGGCCCTCAAGCAAAAATAATTGCCCACATCTGATTCAGACCTAGAAAGAGCTATTCCTTAACATTGGCAACACAACAGTTGTGGTGTAAAGAACAAAACCAAAGTTTCCACACTTCAACATTGTGCACAAATTCAAACTCAATATGCAATGCAAGCACTAGGTTATGTTACAGTAGAAAATCCATTGACCCAATACTTTGACTAAAGGAAAGAACAATTTGCTGCATGTCATCCCTTCTCTCCCTCACTCCCGCATTTAGTGGCTCTCTTCAGCTGTTCCTACAAAGTTATGAACAATTCTGAATCGTTTGGTTCATGTTACAATAAATATTTTAGACTTTGAACTTGAATTATTTAAAGGCAAAAAAGCGTAATGAAAAAATATTATTCCTGGACTGTACTATGTTACACAATCATTTCTTAGGATTGATCTGTACACACTTTCATCCAAATAAAACATGTGTGTAATTATTTAGCACTTAAGGAAGTTGGATGCGCAGGTGTAGCAACCAAAATCAGGGGTGAGGAGTAGACATGCAACTCAGATGTTTATAGTCTGAATTTTGTGGGTTGTTGAGTAGGTTGGATAGTAGATGGACGATAGTTAGCCAGAATACATAGTGAAGAGAGAGGGTGTGTCACTGAGTGTTTATTGCAACCCATACACTGCACACAAACATGCATTTCAGCAACAGCTGGAGGAACATCCATATGCCGAAAGACTCCAGAAGCTCCAAAGAATGCAGAGGTGTGAGTAAACCTCCACAAATTACACCCTAAATTATGAATTTCAGAAGTAACTGTGATTGTCATTGATATTTTATGGTAATCAGAGAGCTATGGACAGGGGGTCGTAAAGAGACCTTGTAAAGGCCACTCTAAAATGTGCAGTTATCAGCCAGCTCCGCAGCCTACTGAATTGCTTATTTTGCAATAAAATTGCAAAATAAATTGCAATTCAGTAGGCTGCGGAGCTGGCCGTGGTTTTGGCTTTAAATGGCTGCCAGGGAGTTGTCAGTTTCGCTCCATCCACAGTTTCGCTTACGACAACTGTGGCATTGTGCTGTGGGATGAAACTGCACATTTTAGAGTGGGCTTTTGTGGCTAGCCTAAGGCACACCTGTGCAATAATCATGCTATCTAATCAGCATCTTGATATGTGTCACGCTCAGCCAGTGTGGCTGGCGTGCCATGGACTAGACAAATGGACACATTGTTATTTGTATATATATATTCTGTGTTTGGTTAAGGTTCAGTGCCTTTGCACGGTGTCTTAGTTTTCTGTGTTAGGTGTGGGGCATTGCCCTTTAAGATCGCACACCTCTCTCACGGTCTGTTCCCGCTCTATGCTGTGCTCTGATTGATCATGGGTTTCAGCTGTTAGGTATTGCCTGTTAAGAGCACAGCATATAAGCTGGGCAGACTGGGGGAGAGGTTGTGGATAATTGCTATATTGTAGCGGTGTATTGTAGGTGTGCATTGACGGATACCAAGACTCTGTATTGTGCGCTGCGGGTAATGTGAGTCGCCTACGTTATAGTGTACGGATACTGCTTCTATATACAGCACTGTCGTTCCTTATTCTGAAGTTGTGCCAGTCACTCAAGTTGGTTAGAGTGTGCGTATTGCCAGGAGGAACATTCGTTAGGGTTAGCCGTCGGCGTATCGTGCCGCTGTAGAAGTGCACGTAGGTTTTGTATGTCAGTAGTACATTGTAGGAGACTGTACCCTGCGCTAGTGCCTGTTCGTGTTTTGGAATTCCTTTAAGTAAAGCTGCAAATAACCAAACCTGTCTTTAACTCCCTCTCTCCTTCACACCCACACACCCAAGCATTGTTACAGAATAATCCACCTAAACAAAAACGGAGAGATATGGGACAACCGATAGCAGACTGCGCTCTCTCCTGTCTCGACATCACGGGGAGAGTGCAGCTGAGCCCTCGCCCAGCTTCTTCCCCGGAAGACCGCCTATGTTCCACCAAGGATTTTTTGGGGGGGTGCTATGCCGCTACTGATGAGGCCACTGATGCGGCCATTAGAGCGGCACGGGCCGCATGGGCGGGGATGGACGCAGAGCTGGCACAGCTGGGAGCCGTGCTGAAGGATGTGAGCTGGAGATCAGAAGCCCTGGCGGCTGGCATGCTGTCAGGGTCATCCACGCAACACCGTCACCAGGCTCAAAGTCAGCCAGCTCCACCAACAGCACCTGCTCCGTCTCCGCCGAGAGGACCTCCTGCTCCGCCTCCGCCGAGAGGACCTCCTGCTCCGCCTCCGCCGAGAGGACCTCATGCTCCGCCTCCGCCGAGAGGACCTCCTGCTCCGCCTCCGCCGAGAGGACCTCCTGCTCCATCTCAGCCGTCGCTGACGTCTGAACCCTGGTGGTCAGACCTGCCAGAGACCCTACCACCATGGCCGGCTAAGATGCCGTTCCCCGATCCACCTGACCAGCCTTTCCCCGAGCCTCCGGACCTGCTGTTCCCGGAGCCTCCAGAACCGCCGTTCCCGGAGCCTCCAGAACCGCCGGTCCTTGAGCTCACTGCCCTGCCTGTCAAGGAGCTCACAGTCTTGCCTGTCCATGAGCTTCCTGCCCTGTCTGTCCTTGAGCTCATCGCCCCGCCTGTCCCAGGTTCCTCAGCCCCAGAAGCACCACCTACACTGGGGTCCGGTAGCCTGCCAGAGGCACTCCAGCCAGCTGTCGCAGAGTGGATGGCTGGCTGGCGGAGGCCGCCGGCGAAACCACCACCTGGGGAAGAGCTTTGGGAGTCGGGGGTTTGTGTCGAGCCCTTGGGGGGGGGTTTTGTCGGCCCTCCCGCCCCCCCTTTGTTTTCTTTGGCTCAGTGCCTTTGCACGGCGTTTTAGTTTTCTGTGTTAGGTGTGGGGCATTGCCCTTTAAGATCGCACACCTCTCTCACGGTCTGTTCCCGCTCTATGCTGTGCTCTGATTGATCATGGGTTTCAGCTGTTAGGTATTGCCTGTTAAGAGCACAGCATATAAGCTGGGCAGACTGGGGGAGAGGTTGTGGATTATTGCTATATTGTAGCGGTGTATTGTAGGTGTGCATTGACGGATACCAAGACTCTGTATTGTGCGCTGCGGGTAATGTGAGTCGCCTACGTTATAGTGTACGGATACTGTTTCTATATACAGCACTGTCGTTCCTTATTCTGAAGTTGTGCCAGTCACTCAAGTTGGTTAGAGTGTGCGTATTGCCAGGAGAAACATTTGTTAGGGTTAGCCGTCAGTGTATCGTGCCGCTGTATAAGTGCACGTAGGTTTTGTATGTCAGTAGTACATTGTAGGAGACTGTACCCTGCGCTAGTGCCTGTTCGTGTTTTGGAATTCTGTCAATTAAAGCTGCAAACAACCAAACCTGTCTTGAACTCCCTCTCTCCTTCACACCCACACACCCAAGCATCGTTACAATATGCCACACCTGTGAGGTGGATGGATTATCTCAGCAAAAGATAAGTGCTCACTTAAACAGATTTAGACAGATTTGTGAGGAATAATTGCGAGAAATGGGCCTTTTGTGTACATAGAAGAAGTCTTAGATCTTTGAGTTAGGCTCATGATAAATGGGGGCAAAAACAAAAGTGTTGCATTTATATTTTTGTTCAGTAGTTACATTTCTATTGTGATTGTTTTAGGGCTGTTGAGGCAGAGGGCTATATCTGGTATTTTTTCCACTTACATCTCTGTTGGTGTTAGTTTTGGTTGTGGTGTTTCTTGATCATAATTAAAGCTGATTCTAAGCACTGGGCGTTATGCTTGTTTGTATTTGTGTTTGTCTGTAATGTTCAACTTCTCAGTTTACCTATGTGTTGTGGTGGTAATTGTCTTAAGTGCAATTTATACTCGTGCGTAAAAGTTACGGCGTAGGTCACGCCGAGCCTGGCTGCCTACGGCGTACCCTCGTGCGTAACCTTCGCGAAGCTTCACGCGCACCTCTCCAAAAATGTAACTGCGCGTCACTCGGCCTTCGCGTTGACGCGCCCGCGAGATCTGTGATTGGTCAGCTTGATGTAATACCATTTCCGGAATCACATATCCAACTTGTTTTTTACCGCGGCGCCATTTTTAAAAGTAAGAAGTTCAGTGAACATGGATATGGATCAAGAGACCGAGCGATTGATTGAGGAAGTGCGAAAATACAGGCATCTTTATGACCCCACTTCTGCGGATTACAAAGACTGCCAGATGGCATCGAATTCCTGGAGGGAGATTGCGTCGAGACTTGATCTACAGGTAGTAGATTGTATGAAGAAGTGGAAGAGCATACGGGATAAGTACGTCCGCATTCGGAAGAAACTAGCCACACGGAGTGGTGATCCAGGCGGCGACCCAGGCAAAAAAGTCCTGGCGTTTTACCTGTTCATTTCTTGGCTGGCACCACATGTGAAACACCAAGCTACAGAGTCAAACTTTGACGAAAAGGTAAATATATGGGTCCTTTGTGTTTTGGTTTGGTTAGCTAGCTAGCTAGCCCTGCTATTTCAGCTTTAAGGGTATACAGTAGTTACGGTTGAACACAAAGATGATGCTTCCGTGAAACCAAAATGTGTAGCTACCTACGTATGTGTAATATATTACTAAACACATTACAGACAAGTACTAAGTGATATGAAAAAATAACAACTCTGCAATGTTGTAGGACATCATCCTATAGTAAGAAATGGGTGCAGCATTTTGAATGTGAAAAGCGTTCTATTGTCCAGCCTTCTTAAGTATACTATAGTAGCTGCTGACAAAAAGATCTCTGAATATGGTGTAATCATAGTTTAGCCTTATATGTGCTTAAACTCTGAAGGCATCTGCTGTATGTGTATTTATAAACATTCACTTATAACATTTTACTGAGACTACTTTTTTCTTTTTATAATCACAGGATGCGATTGACTCCGCTACTTCTACAAGGCAAGCTGACCAGCCATCTCTTCTGTCCCTCGAGCCACCTCCTCCATCATCCCTCAAGCCATCACCTCAGGCATCTCTTCAGCCATCTTTTCCTTCATCCCCCCAGCCACCTCTTCCTTCATCCCCCCAGCCATCTTTTCCTTCATCCCCCCAGCCATCTTTTCCTTCATCCCTTCAGCCACCTCTTCCTTCATCCCCCCAGCCATCTTTTCCTTCATCCCCCCAGCCATCTCTTCCTTCGTCACCCCAGCCATCTCTTCTGCCTCCTAGGCCAAGGATGGCA
>JACXGM010032119.1:0-12746 GCA_016801145.1 Umbra pygmaea
TGCAAAGCCTAGTCATCATGACCCTCGTCAGCCTTGGGTAGACCACACCCCGATTTTGCCACCACACCAGAGGGTTATAGGACCTGGGCAGCATAGCCTCTTCGCAGAAAGAACGGACCTCCATTATGACTTCTGAAGTTGCATTGCGTGTGTTGATCAGATTTCCAGAGACTCGCTGATCAAAATCGGCCCACACTGCACTGTCCTTTGTGGTGCTCCCTGCTTGTGCTGCTGTTCTTTGTTCCTCTTCTTCAGCCTGCTCATTGACAGTGACCCTACCTGCTGCATTAGAAATCCTTTGTAAGGCCTCATCTGCTGCAGGGTCATCAGTAAAGGCTTTAGTCTTGAACCTGGAATCCAATGCTGCTGCCTCTGAAAGCAGCTTGTGATATACCATTCTATGGAATCTGGTAGCCATGTCTTTCTTTAGGGCTTCAACCATTTCCCTCACAGGCCTTTTCAAATTCTCGCTTTGGAAGTTTGTTAATTTTGGTGCTCTTTTTTAACATTTCAGCTAAGTGGAACTAAACCTTTGAAGCTGTTCTCTTATCACATAATTTCAAAGGAGTAACTGGACACAGGCTCACAAATTTTATGTGCAAAGTTGAATTAAAAGCTTCACAATAAAAATCATTATAATAACTACAATTTCAAAACAATTATATTCATCAATACTAACTTCTTACCTTTCACTACTAACTTCTACTGTGACTTCCTCAAATGGCTTCAGAACATCACAGGCCTCTTTGATTTCCTCCCACTCTTCTGAAGACAGGGTTTGCAGATGTGGATTGACCAAAGCCAGGGTGGTGATGATTGTCTTTCCTATCCAAAAACCCTTTCAACATGTAAAAAGTTGAATTCCAGCGTGTTGGACAGTATTGCTTAAGACGCAGTTCCAACAGTCCCATCTGATGCTGAGTGGCCTTCAGTTTGTCGGCTCCAACTGTGCTTTTGTGAAAGTATTCCACAACAGTTTTAACTTTTTCTAATGTTGGTCTGATAGCACCCAGGGCCCCCATCACAATTAAGTTGAGGGTGTGTGCAAAGCAAGCTAGGTGCTTCCACCCTGTCTTCTTGACTGCCAGGGTTATGTTGGCTGCATTATCAGTGACACAAGCAACTACTTTATGGCTGATGCCCCACTCTCTGGCAATGCTTAATAGTCTTTCTGACAGATTCTCTGCAGTGTTTCTTTCACTGAACTGAATACAGTCAAGTAGACAAGAGTTTAATTCAAAGTCTTCCAAGAAATGGCATGTCACAGACATGAAACTGGTTGTGGTTCGGGATGCCCAGCAGTCTGTAGTGAGGGATACAGCTGTTGCTCTTCCTACCTTTTCCTTCATCTTTTCACAAGTCTTGATGTACATTTCAGGAATAATTGAATTGGACAGAGTTTTCCTGCTAGGCAAGGCATATGTGGGATTTAAAGCCTTTGTGTAACCTCTAAATCCCTTGTCTTCAACAATAGAAAAAGGTTGAAAATCAAGAGCTATCATCCTCGCTAGCTCCTCATCCACTGTTCTCTGTCTTAATGGGTAAATGGGCCTAGAGACAAAATGGGTGAGTGTGCTCTGTGTATCCTTTCCTCTAGATCCACCTGTAGTAACATTGGCTGGTGCATTGCTGGTATTGCTCGCATCCCTGGTGTCTTCTCCTGTCCCAGGCTGGGATCTGACCGTTGTCAACTGAACAGTTGGGTGCTTTGTCTTCAAATGTCTGAGTAGATTGGCTGTGGACCCAACTCTAGTGGATATTTGCACCTTGCAATTGGTACACGAAGAAATTGTTGCGGACACCTGATTAAAATATGTCCAAACACTGCTCCCTTTACGGCTTTCAGTCACCATGTCACCTACGTTCAAATGCTTCTCTTATCTCTGAGCTGTTGAATGGAAAAAGTATAAACATCACTGGGGGATATCTGCGAAATTAGAAGTTGCGCAAAAGATGACTTTCACTTGGCTCTTCAGGATTTTTGTATTATTATGAAAAAAGAAAATGAAATCCTTTTCAATGATTACAAATCAAACACCAAATATTTTCCACATAATGATGTTTACCTTATGAAACAAAAACATTTTATTTTGAGGCATTTAGTAACTCAGTCTGTATAACTGAATACAACCAATGTTAAAATAATACCTTCACATGGAAAAGTTGTCTCTCCATGGCTTTGATGCAGACTGAAATATGGGGTCATTAATTGAAATCTAACCAGGTTTTATATCATTCTATACAGGTCCTTCTCAAGAAAATAGCATTGTGATAAAGTTCATTATTTTCCATAATGTAATGATAAAAATTAAACTTTCATATATTTTAGATTCATTGCACACCAACTGAAATATTTCAGGTCATTTATTGTTTTAATACTGATGATTTTGGCATACAGCTCATGAAAACCCAAAATTCCTATCTCAAAGAATTAGCATATTTCATCTGACCAATAAAAGAGGTGTTTGTAATACAAAAAAAAGTCAACCTTCAAATAATTATGTTCAGTTATGCACTCAATACTTGGTCGGGAATCCTTTTGCAGAAATTATTGCTTCAAAGCAATAATACTATATAATAATTAGGCAGAGCAATGTTTTCAAAATTTAGCAGTTGTAGTATGTTGATAGGGAGGCCCTAGATGTGTGGAGTGATTATGGAAGCGATAGACTCAATAATAGTGAAGCTATTGAATTTATATCACAATAACAATATAAAATAAAAAGGCAGAGCAATCTTTTCAAAATTTAGCAGTTGTAGTATGTTGATAGGGAGGCCCTAGATGTGTGGAGTGATTATGGAAGCGATAGACTCAATAATAGTGAAGCTATTGAAATGCATGTTTGTATCGACTTTCGATTTTGCACTTTGCAGACGGTGCCTAGACGTTCGGCTGAAGGCAGAACGCTCACATTTGCTGCACTTCATTTATCCACATTTCAAATGGTTCTTTCGGATGAAAAACGTGTTGTAGCTTGTTGTCTACCTTACTAATGTTGGATAGAGCTGCTTATTGTGTAATGAAAACCTTTCGCTAATGATCTATTGAACTGCAAACCCACAATATGCCAATTTCTGTCTAACTTTACCGAAGTCCGGTAAGCTACAGCTACAGCCAGTGGCGCTACGGAAGCCGTTCGTTGCAGCGCATTAGTTTGAATTCAAGACGAGGACATTATTAATTAATTCGTTATCTCTATAAAACAATCTTTGTTATATCGATATAACGACTTAATAAGTCATAAAATAATAATCTCTATAAAACGATCTTTGTTATATCGATATAACAAATTAATGACTCATAAAAAAATCCATGGCCGTTCTCGGCTTCCGTACTATACAGCCCCTTATGACAATATGAGCTTTTTCTAAAACTACATGTTATTAGAAAAAATAAAAAAACAATAAGACATGTTGTTAAAGAATAACGCCAGTAATCTAAACGTAGCTGGTTGTAAACTAAAGGTAGCTCTAATCTCTGGGCTGACAAGTTGAAAACTAATGCTGATCTGCCCCTGAGCTAGATGATAAATTCAAACCATATTACATACCGGGTTATTAATTATGAGAAGGGCCACTCTTTGCTTACAGCCAAGTTACACACATACATTCTATGAGAAATAATTTTGTCAAAAGGCAAATTCTCATTAGTTTATGTTTATATCAAAACATGTTTACATACAGGTGCATCACAACAATACATTTATTTTAGAACAGCAACTTTACTCTTAAACATACTTCTAACTCTATTGCGAATCTGAGTAAGATTCATTCCATATATGATAGGATTAACTAGAGGAGGAACAATTAGGTACTCCACTGCCATGATATTCCTCAGGGCCAGCAGGCTGTTGTTGCTGCCATAGCGAGTGTACATCACATCAAAGAGAAGAGATATGACAAAGTTGGTTAGTGTGATCAGATGAGGAAGACAAGTCTGCATAAACTTCCTCTTATCTGCCTTAGAACGCAAAGATGCTTTGATGATGTTAATGTAGGAAATCAGGATAAGTAGCCCCTGAGAAACGTGAAAAAAAATGAAAAAGTAGCTGTGGATGTTGTCAATAGTTGAGTCAATACATGAGAGCTTCAAAATTGCCAAGTTTGAGCAGTACAGTTTATCTACATCCACACTACAGAGGGGTAACCTAACCAATAGTCCCACCCCAATGCTACAGTCTAGCCAAGAGAAAAGCCATGTTAGTAATAGCAGTATCCACACTTTTTTAATAGTCATAATTGAGTGGTAGTGTAGTGGCTTGCAAATGGCAACATACCTGTCATAGGCCATAACTGTCAAATTGGTGAATTCACAGTGAATATATAAGAAGATGAAAAATATCTGGGTCAAGCACCCAATATAAGTTTTAAAATCAGAGTTAAAAAAAAGGTGATGAAGTATTACTGGGTAGAAGGCTGAAGCACCAATGATACCATTGAGACACAGATTACAGAGAAGTAAATACATTGGGTTGTTCAACATTTTCTCAAGACAAACTGCAGAGATCAGTGTTAGATTGAGGAAAATGGTAAAGACATACAAGATGAGAATAAATGCAAAGTAGATGTGTTTGTTGGTTTGGGTATCATTTAGTCCATGTAGCACAAACACTATCTCCTGGGAGGAGTTGAACAGGAATGTCATTAACTTTATCTAGGTTCTATTTATGAACAATTTTACTTTAACAGTAACTGCCAACTATACAGCAGTTATCACATTGATATCAATATTTCAAACAGTATGAAATTGGTATTCAGATTCATAAAAAACAAAAACCACACAGTTTCAGCACTTAACTACATAAAGTAGAAGGCAGTTATTATGGTAGTCAACATACATCAACATTTGGTGTACAGGAAACAATATAGTTATAAATATATAATGTATAATTATAATAAACAAAAATGCATCTCCATAAATTTGTGAATACAAAGTACATGAAAAAATGAATTGAAAATATCAGAAGATAACCATTCATTATCCTTAAGGTTGACAAATGATCAAAACATACACCAAAATACAATAAGGTTATTTTTAAAGATGGCCAGAGCAGACCAGCACATTATACCTTACCTGGTCTTACCTGGTATGAGACTTCTACACTCTGTGAGACTCTTTTATTGGATAGAATCAGGGTATCTGAACTGCCATAGCAACATGTGACATGTATGGTGTGATGACACACTGCTTTCTCTAAGGTAATTTTACTCATGAGATCACAACAATATGATATATATTGTTTTAAATAACAGCAAAATAATGTTGTTAAGTTCATATTCACACATAGTAGACTTTTCCCTGTCTGCAATTGGTCCTATGTTGCACACGTCACCCCATTTCGGTGAATCACTAATAGTGTCAAAAGATAAATGCATTTCTAACTTAGTTTTCCAATGCTACCACGTGTGAAATTATAATGTTTTTAAGTGTCAGGAATTTCCAAATTTGAAATGGCTAATCAATATATGACAAACTTTACTGACAACTGGCATTTTTGTGGCATTTTGTGCTGACCATAGGATTGAAGGTTTTTATGCTGGGTGTGATCATCTATGGACCAAATTCTATGATAGATGACAGTGAATTTAAGTAGCTTTCTGTTTTGTTGCATGCACATTAGTGGTCTGTGGGCACACTTAATTAATTATGTGGTAATTGGAGCAAAGACAAGTTTTGCTATTTGGCCTAGCTTTGTTGAAGATTCAATATAGTACTGTCACTCTCTCTCTGGACCGGGGGTTGCCTGTTTAAGAATATCTCTGTGTGATAGCGTAGCTCTAGCCTGGTTGGTTTGGGTTGGAGATTGTACAGTGCCTTGCGATAGTATTCGGCCCCCTTGAACATTTCGACCTTTTGCCACATTTCAGGCTTCAAACAAAGATATAAAACTGTAATTTTTGGTGAAGAAGCAACAACAAGTGGGACACAATCATGAAGTGGAAAAAAAATTGGATATTTCAAAATTTAAAAAAATAAAAACTGACAAATTGGGCGAGCAAAATTATTCAGCCCCTTTACTTTCAGTGCAGCAAACTCTCTCCAGAAGTTCAGTATGGTTCTCTGAATGATCCAATGTTGACCTAAATGACTAATGATGATAAATAGAATCCACATGTGTGTAATCAATTCTCCTTATAAATGCACCTGCTCATAAATAGTCTCAGAGGTCCGTTGAAAGCACAGAGCATCATGAAGAACAAGGAACACACCAGGCAGGTCCAAGACACTGTTGTGGAGAAGTTTAAAGCTGGACTTGGATACAGAAAGATTTCCCAAGCTTTAAACACACGGATAAATGATCATTATGAGGTCAGAGAGTTAGTAGGAAATATCCAACCACGTCTATTCTATAAATCCTCTATAGGCATTTATTAAGCATTTCTCCGTTCTTAACCCACACTATTGCAAAAGGGAAAAGGAAATATATCATTTATTAATGTATTAATTTATTGTGCATATTAATTGGTATCCTTTTACTCCCGACTACAGCAGCGACCCGGAGCTCCCTTTGCGAAAGCAGCTTTGATAAATGTATAACCTCCCCTTAAAACCTTACAGATGGGGCTTTGTGCTTGGTGCGCTAGTCGCATCTTTTATCGGTTTCTCTCTCTAAGCATCCCAAATATCTGTTGATCAAGCTTTCAATCATCGCCGCTATTTGGCAAAAAACTAAGTATGTGCGCGTCTTGAACAGAAACAACTCCAACGCCAGAGAATGCATACATACAACTATGCTACCTGAGTCTCTTGTTGTTCATCTGCGCTACTGCAGTATTTTTTGCCTCTATAGTTGGATCCTTGAAAACTAGAACCAAATACTGTAAGAAATGTTCAAACATTATTTGTTTTCCCCAACAAACTACATCTGCATAACTTCGGATATGGGCAACTCACCATTTACCGCTCATTCTTAATCCTCGGTCCAAGGCGTTTACGCACAACAACATGTTACTTCAGCCGCATAAAAGCACACAATTTTTATGCGGTATCATACCTTTTTCTTCTGGTCTTGCTCCGGGGGGATGTGTAACTCAATCCAGGCCCTGTGGATACACCTGTTGACAACGCGGCGGCCCTCCCCAGCCAACATGTCCATGTGGGCCCCACCAGGGTTTTTATATGGGCTTCATGGGTTTCATCTGGGCAAGGGCTATAACTGGTTATCTTAGCTGGCACCAAGTTGGGTTAACCAGTTGGGCCAAAGATGGGCTAACTCATAATGGGTATAAGGTGGCTCTTAAATGGGCCCGAGTCCTTTTTTTAATGGGCTGCAAGTGGGCAATCTGGTGTTATTTATTTCAGGAAAAATAACTGGGGCACAGTGGGGTTTGCAATTTGGGTCACAACTGGGCAAACCCATGTGGGCTACATCATGGGTCCCAAACGGGCACTAGGTTAATATTGAAAGGATATTACATGGTCAATCAGGTGTGTTTTTGGTCAGGAACTGTCTATGGGACCCAATTGGGCTAACTACCTGGGTCACAACTGGGCAAACCCATGTGGGCTACATCATGGGTCCCAAACAGGCACTAAGTTAATATTAAAAGGATTTAATTTAATATTAAAAGTCAACACCTTGAACTCATTGTGTTCCTCAAACCATTGCTGAACCATTTTTCCCTTGCAGCAGGGTGCATTATTCTGCTGAACGAGCCAACCCAGATAGCAAATAAATACGGGCCACATCTGGCCCATATCCGCCAGTTTTATCCGGGCCACATCAGTTTTGGATTGCCGGCCATGCAGTGGCCCAGTTGTGGCTAAACTGAAGTCTGTCGGTATCTGTGCAAAAGGTGGACTGGACTGATTCAAGTTGTGTTGTCCATGGTCCTGAACATGTCAGTCTGTGCAAATGGTGGTCACACCAGATACTGACTGGTTTTCAGACATTTTGGTAATGTGTTTCAAGTTTACAGCTTATTACTTTATTTTCCGACATTTACAGTAGATTACTGGCTGCAGAGTTGCTAGTAAAGTGTTGTATACTTACAGCATTCGTACCGTTTATTGCTTTACAATGTATTACTGTATGTTATTACATTTACAGTAATGTACTGTTAGCAGAGTTTTTTTCTGTATATCACAATCACTCCTTAACAATTCGATGTACATCCGTGTTAACTTAAAAATATAAAAAAGCATCATCAGTCATAGTAAAAGTTAAAAAAGTAATTTTAAAATGAAAGTTTAAAAAAACATTTTTAGAATAGATAAAATAATATTGACTGCTCTATCAAGTAATATTATATGTGCATAAAAATGTTTTTCAAACATATTCAGGTGATTCATTTGTAAGAAAAGCAGCTGATGTTTCCAAAATCTAAAAAGCAACATACTGTAAATCTCAAAAGGATCTATATCAAGCAAATTCATGAGAAAAGTCTCATTTTAGGTTAATAATACAAAATTTGTCCTCCCATAACAGAAAAGATTGTTCTAGGAAAGATACTTTGGTCATTACCTGAGGTCCCAACAGATCTGGTAGCTACTTTCAGATTACAATGCATTTGATGTGTAGTCTCAAGAAATGCTGTGGAACTACTGCACATCACTTTGAGATTACACACTTGAAGATTAACTTACTCTAAAATGTTGTCTAGCGCGGAATGACTTGGTGATAATTGTGTTGATGGGTTCAAAAAATTAAAAGAATTAACATATCATTGCAGAATCTTTTCTTAGCCTGTGAGCAATTATAACATTTTTCAACCAAAACTACACTGGAACGGTTTTGTCATGGATGCAAAAAGTCCAACAAACATGTTATACTTACTTTTAATTCTAATCTTTTAAATTTGAATGGCAGTGAAATAACTAAGTAATTGATGTACCATACATGTACAAACATTAAGGCAAATGCACAAATGTACCTGCAGCAGAGACTGCTGGGAAATATTATAATAACTGGTGTGGCTAACATGAGCCACATGAACCACAAATTTAGACAAAAACTAAAGTGATACGTTTCTCATGAAATTGCTTGATATAGATCCTTTTGAGATTTACTGCCAGTAAACCTCTGTAAATGTCAGAAAATATAATGAGCTGTAAACTTGAAACACATTTCCAAAATGTCTGAAAACCAGTCAGTATCTGGTGTGACCACCATTTGCACAGACAGACATGTTCAGGACCATGGACATCACCACTTGAATCAGTCCAAGCTGAGACGGCACCTTTTGCACAGATACTGACAGACTTCAGGTCAGCCACAACTGGGCCACTGCAGGGCCGGCAATCCAAAACGGATGGCCCGTATTTTTTTGCTATCTGGGAAGGTTTTCCAGCAGAACATTGTGCAAAGCATCACAGTGCCTTTGCTGGCTTGCCTTCTTATAGTGCATCCTGGTGCCGTGGTGTTCCATGAGGGCAATGGCCTCTTAGCAGGAAAATGTGCAACAAAGAAAAATGGTTCAGGAATGGTTTGGGGAACACAATGAGTTCAAGGTGTTGACTTCAGATTCCCCAGGTCTCAATCCAATCAAGCTTCTAGACAAACAAGTCTAATCCATCCCCACCTCAAAACTTATAGGACTTAAAGGATCTGCTGCTAACGTCTTGGTGCCAGATACCACAGCACAACTTCAGAGGGCATGGACTCCACTAGACTCGACAGGTCAGGGATGTTTTGGCGGCAAAAGTGGGACCTACACAATATACGGCAAGTGGTTATAATGTTATGGCTGATGTGTATAATTTTAAACTTTCTGATAATGTGCACTTTGTAAAATTTTGCAGCCTTCCAGAAAGGCTCTACTTACTCTTTCAGAACAATCTGTGAAGAACAATGACTAGCCTATTTTTAGACACTTTGTCAGATGTTTGCCTTCTGTGCATGTGTTGAAAATAAACATTTCATTTTTTACTAGAAATCTAGGGGGAAGTCAAATTTTTGGACACTACGTCAAATAATGTATCCCAACTTGAACCCACAGGAAGACAAATGGCCCACGCACATGGCACCCACGTGGATGCTGAGGACTGAACTTAGTGGGCCCCAAGTGTCAACCCTAACTTAACCCACATGGGCAATAACCTGGGGCCCATGTGGGCTGTAACATATGTTTTCCAGTGAGGCCCTCCATAAAGCCCAAAATGAGCCCACATGAAGCCCAACATGGAAACCACATGTGGGACCAACATGGATGCTGAGGACAAAACTGGGTGGGTACCCGGTGGGCCAGTAGAACAGCCCTTAAAAAACACACATGGGCCCCACATGGAAATGTTGGCTGGGTCCTTTTTCACCAGCAAGTCGAGTTCCCTGCACTAAATACCATTGGCCCAATCGTTTCCACGCCACCCGGATTGCCCGTTGGTCTCCGAACTCTATCGACTGGCGAGAACGGGGCCTGGCACGGGGAACTTGGTGTACAGTTCCTCTGTGAAGTAAGACCACTGCAAACACCAGCACTAACCAAACAGAGACAGACTATTTTTTCAAACTGTTAATCACGCCAAAGTGGTTTGGGACCCTATGGTAAAACCTAAAGGTATTTTGGGAGGTCATTTAAACATCCAAAGCTTATTTCCCAAGCGAGATGAGATCATGATATTGTTGTCTGAGTCCAATATTGATTTTCTCTGTATTAGTGAAACTTGGTTACATGGTAAAATTCCAACCAGCATAATTGATGTTCCGGGATATCCATGTTTCAGAAGGGACCGAACTATGGGCAGAGGTGGGGGTGTACTGATATATATTAAGGACTCATTTAAAGTAAAGGAAATCTAACTGCTGACATATCCACTGAATGTTTATGTATTAATGTAACATTGCCACAAAATATGCAATTTTATATTACAGTGGTACATAATCCTCCCTCAGCATGCACTTCAACGCTATGTGAAAACCTGGATGTGCTGTTAAAGAACTTTAAGCACAACTCCGAGGTGCTTCTTTTTGGAGATTTTAATACAAATTGGTTAGACAAATACTGTAGGAAAAAACTGAAAAATCTTACATCTAAACATGACTTCAGTCAAATGATTGAAGCCCCTACACGTATCACCAGGAATTCTCAAACACTGATAGATTTAATCTTCTCGAACAAACCTGATAGAATCATAAAAACATATAGTCACTGGTCTATCTGACCATAATGATTTTGATTGCAAGAAAACTGACAAAGAAAAGACTGAATAGGTTTATAAGCCAAAATCAGAATTCATTTAAACTTGAAATTCCTCGTAAAAAACTGACGGAATTTGAGAATGAGTTAAAGGGCGTTAACTGGGATGAGCTTCAACAATATGATAAAATAAACGACTGCTGTAATAAGCTTATGTCCACTATTGGGAGTATTGTTGATAAAAAACAAAATAAATCCCAGAGAAAAATTTAGATACCATGGATGAATGATAATATTAGAAAGTTAATGAAAAGGAGGGACCATGCCCTGAAAACGTTTATCAAAACAAGAAGAGACACTGACACAAAACTAAAGGTTTACGTAACCAAGTCGTTAAAGAACTTAAAATGTCCAAATCAAATTTTTACATCCAAGCTCTATCAAAGGCCAAAGGCAACTTTTTTAATTAGGAAGCAACTAAACAATCTATTAAATCCAAAGGGTAATGCCACCAAAAACAAGTATGAACTTAAAATAGGTGAAAATATCCTCACTGACAGTGCACAAGTTGCACACAAATTCAATAACTTTTTCATACAATCTGTTAATGACCTTGCATCTAGCTTTCCAAGCAGGAATGCTATAGGCATAACAACAATAGACCTGCTTGAAGAGGCCTAACAATAGACCTGCTTGAAGAGGCCTAACAATAGACCTGCTTGAAGTGTCTTTATAACTGAGCTTTGAAAGTCCTGGAAAAGAAGAGAATAAGGTACCATCACTGCCAAATTTTAAGCAAACATAAGATTAAGTTTTGCTAATTTTATCTTCCTAAATTTTGTTAAATTGGTCTTGAAATGCTTAACGCTGCTCCCCCACCCTTCTGCAAAGCAATAACTAGACTGCAAAGTGGTACCCGATCCATCACCAGAGCTACGTCAAAAGGCATTTGTATTATCCCTTTCCGTAGAACCTCATTCGGCCAAACTTCCATTTTCAGTGAAAGGGGCAAAATTATGGAACTCTTTGCCAGAACACTTGAAATGTATCCCAACATTAACCACCTTAAAAAAAAATACAGGTTATCTAAAAATTTGCATATTGTGATAAAGTTCATTATTTTCCATAATGTAATGATAAAAATTAAACTTTCATATATTTTAGATTCATTGCACACCAACTGAAATATTTCATGTAATTTATTGTTTTAATACTGATGATTTTTGCATACAGCTCATGAAAACCCAAAATTCCTATCTCAAAGAATTAGCATATTTCATCTGACCAATAAAAGTGTTTGTAATACAAAAAAAGTCTACCTTCAAATAATTATGTTCAGTTATGCACTCAATACTTGGTCGGGAATCCTTTTGCAGAAATGACTGCTTCAATGCGGCGTGGCATGGAGGCAATCAGCCTGTGGCACTGCTGAGGTGTTATGGAGGCCCAGGATGCTTTGATAGCAGCCTTAAGCTCATCCAGAGTGTTGGGTCTTGCGTCTCTCAACTTTCTCTTCACAATATCCCACAGATTCTCTATGGGGTTCAGGTCAGGAGAGTTGGCAGGCCAATTGAGCACAGTAATACCATGGTCAGTAAACCATTTACCAGTGGTTTTGGCACTGTGAGCAGGTGCCAGGTCATGCTGAAAAATGAAATCTTCATCTCCAT
>JACXGM010032120.1:0-12704 GCA_016801145.1 Umbra pygmaea
TCAATGCATATTTGTGGGCGTGTTATGTAAATTACGATGGTTTTCAACCGTCTGATTTATCAACAGCCGCTCATTCGTACGCTGGAATTGGAGTGATACGAAAGTTTTGTAAATCACACGTGGGTCTCGTCGTAAGATGATTTCTGCGCTCAAATCTACACTGGTTTCTACGCACGTTTGATAAATGAGGGCCATTGAGCCCAGCCCCAAAACAAGAACACTTGTACAGCACACTGCATAGATAGACGTTTGACTCCACCCACATTGAGGCACACCCCGAATTGCACTCTGCAGTGAGGGGTACTTGGTTATATGACCTAAGCCTGTTGGTTCGTACCTATACGGTCTATGTTTTCCACCGACATCCGTACTTCTCTTGTATTTTATAATGGTACGGTAGGATTATGCTGCAGAGTTTCATTTTTATATTAGGAGTCTATCTGAACGTTAGAGGCTAAAAAAATAATAGGATTATGGAAGTTGGTGTATTGGAATCTCTGGAAGACTCACGAAATCCACTGCAGTGTTAGATGTTTACCAGTAACGTACTGCAGCTCTGCTATAATATTGAAGTTATTATGCAGAATCAGCAAGTGGTATTGCGAGACATTGATTTTGGGTTAATGGGTACTTTATTAAACGAACAATATTCCGGAAATTACTACTTCTTCACAGGTCTCGGGGCATTGTTCCATAAACTTGTTATATTGAACCTTTGATTAAATTTATCTAGACCGACGACTTGTAGTGAATTGTTCTATTGGTCTATTAATACCAAAAACCCAACATAACTCAATGGGCGAGTGGCTTAAAACTAACAACGGAATGGATGACGTCACAACAAGCGCAGTATGCAATGATCCATATGCGCGTAAGGGTCAGCAGCACCAAGCTCTCATAACTATAGTAAATGTTATTTCATCCACCAGTGTGGATATCAGAGGTGGGGACTAAGTAAAGTCAAACAAATAAATAAAAAAACATATCAAAAGCTGTTATTTTTTCTTACTCTGCTTTATTAAAGAACCTGAATAACACACATTGCCACATAATGCTGCAGATGGCAATTTGGCCCTCACAATAAACAAACATCAAAATAATCTATGTTGATTTCTGCTAATCCTAAAAACGTATGGGAATCAAACTCGTAACTTCAGAGTTGCCTTACTATGCTCCAAATATGTAGCTACAGAGGACTACAAGATGGAGCCGACATATTTCAGTTATTGCTAAGTATGACAAAAAATCTCCAACCGTTTGCTGTCTATTTAAATTGTAAAAATACATTTGAAAAACTTCTGTGACAAAACGTATGTGTTTATATGAAAAATGCATAGCTTGAATTTCCCCTGTTTGACCCAACATAAAGCATTAGAAAATCACAACATGTATTAAATCTGCCATAGGCATTTCATCACTTTACCTAAAGCAACCAAAGATTACTTTATAGTGTCTTATAAGTGTGCTATAACACATCATTAGAGATAATAATGCAGTAATGATAAAGTGCTGCAATGATTCATGCAGAGGATCATTGTAACGCTGTATAAAGCACTATGTTGTTGTACATAAGTGATTATGATTATACTTATAATGCATTATGAATATTTGTATACAGGATTATGAGTATTCATGAGTCTTTTTGAGTGTCTATAACTATGCTTATAATGCATTATTACTACATTATGAGTACATGTATAATGCTTTATAATGCATTATGCATATGGGCGTTAAATAAAGTGTTACCAAATGGTTTTGTGGAAATCCAACGGGGGCTAGATGGGGCGTCCAGAATGTTCAATGAACGCTATTGTTCATGTCATGCAGGCTCGTCATTGACAGTGGTGAGGTTTCCACAAAAGTGTTTTTCCACAAAAAGTATCTCTTGTACATTATAGTGGGGGATGGAGCATATAGTGTGGATGGATATAGTACAAAATGTATTTCCTATTGTAATACGAACTAGAGCTTGCATTGCCTGTTGAACTTGAATTTGTGCGCCATGTTGACGTGTGGAAACTTTGGTTTTGTTTTATACACCACAACTGTTGTGTTGCCAATGTTAAGAATCAGGTATTTGTAGGTCTAATTGATTGATATAAGCATAGCCTATGACCGATTGTAGGTACAGATGTTGTACCACAAGTTCTGGGCGCACTGCACTCTGTTTTGCCAACAGCGGTCTTCACTCGGTGTTCGAGCTGCCGTGTCAACAAACACCACAGACTGCTAAAATACACTTAATTACAACACTTTCAACGGGATTGTGATGTGTCACAAATAAGAATTACAACATGAACATTTGAACGATTTACTTAGGTTTGCAGTATTTAAAACAGTAATCGATACAGTCACCTACATGTCTCATTCCTGGCCAGGGTTTCTCATGCCACGCCTACGTCGCATCTGGAAGATCACAAGTTAATCCGAAAACCAGTTGAACCGTAACACCAGCAGGCCTCCCCGGCTAAATTGTACAATCTAAAATAAAGACTGTGTAGCCTACTGTTCCCAATATAGAAATGGTTACGGTAGGCTATCTATTAAAGCCTTAAACAACTGTCTGTACTGTTATTTGTGTCAGCTTTTTTTCTTGTGTTGGTTGGATTTAGATGTCGACATGTTTTTAGGTCTGGTTGACACATAATATATGGGAAGCCTCCCTCCAGCTGTTACCACAAGGGAGGATGTGAACATGACTCAAATCCAAAGGGCGATGGTCTTGTTACAAGTCATTCTTTACTAACTGGTTCCCAGTAAAGCAGCTACAAACAGGCTGATTTAGCTTACTAATATCCACGACTTCATCTGACTGATGCAAGCAGCTTAATTGCCAGAACTGAACAGCACCTCCCTGTTAAAGTTTGAGGAAAGTTTTGACTAATGGTTCGATTTTAAGGTGGATCAGAATTATGTATTGCTGTTTAGTGGCCATTTCAATTAATGTTTGAAGGTGTAATGAATTATAAAATGTTTAAACTGTCTTATCATAACTTTTTTATTTTGGCCTGTGACTTAAATAAATATGTGTTATAAATATGTTTTGCATAATCCAATGTCATTTAATGTGTTTCAGTTTGAAGGATCTTCTTCAAAGTGTCTGGTTGTGGCTGTGAGTGAATATGGCCAGTGAAAATGAAGACGTGGACAAAGAGTTTGAAGAGTGGAAAATTGAACATGGTACAACTAATTGCATTGGTCAAATAATATAAATGATAGTTGATTTTATAAATTAAATAAAATAGGCAAAATTAAATAAATAAATAAAATACTGACTTTAAAGAAACGTTTGCAGTTCACAATAAACAGCTAATTTCACAACACAGCAAGGACTTTAGGCATGTCGTGGCATAAAAACCTAACTGTATTTATTGAACTGTGTTGCATTTGATTTTTGTAGAAAATTGTAGAAATTACTATTGAATATTTGAGTTTATTATGGTACATGGTTAGCACCTTCTGCATAAACTTAAGCACCCCAACAGAAATATCACATCAATATTTAGTTGAGCCTCCTTTAGCAGAAATAACAGCCTCTAGACACTTCCTACAGCCTGTAATGAGTATCTGGATTCTAGATGAAGATATTTTGGACCATTCCTCCTTGCAAAACATCTCCAGTTCAGTTAGGTTTAATGGTTGCAGAGCATGGACAGCCCGCTACAAATCACCCCACAGATTTTCAATGATATTCAGGTCTGGGGACTGGGATGGCCATTCCAGAACATTGTATTTGTTCCTCTGCATAAATGCCAGAGTAGATTTTGAACAGTGTTTTGGGTCGTTGTCTTGTTGAAATATCCAGCCCCGCTGTAACTTCAACTTTCTGACTGATTCCTCTACATTATTCTCAAGTATCTGCTGATATTGAGTGGAATCCATGCAACCCTCAACTTTAACAATACTCCCAGTACCGACACTGGCTACACAGCCCCACAGCATGATGGAACCTCCACCAAATTTTATTTTGGGTAACAAGTGTTTATCTTGGAACAGTGTGTTCTTTTCCCACCATGCATAATACCCCTTGTTATGACCAAATAACTCCATCTTTGTTTCATCAGTCCACAGCACCTTCTTCCAAAATGATGCTGGCTTGTCCAAATGTGCGTTTGCATAACTCATGCGACTCTGATTGTGGCGTGGAAAAGGCTTCTTCCACATCACTCTCCCGCACAATTTCTCCTTGTGCAAAGTGCGCTGAATTGTTGAACGACGCACAGTGACACCATCTGCAGCAAGATGATGTTGTAGGTCTTTGTAGGTGGCCTGTGGGCTGTTTTAGACCGTTTTCCCCATCCTTTGCCTCTCTGATATTTTACTTGGCCTGCCACTTCTGGCCTTAACAAGAACTATGCCTGTGGTCTTCCATTTCCTCACTATGTTCCTCACGTGGACACTGACAGCTTAAATCTCTACAATTGCTTTTTGTAGCCTTCCCCTAAACCATAACGTTGAACAATCCTTGTGTTCAGGTTATTTGAGAGTTGTTTTTAGGAGCCCATGTTGCTCTACTCTTCAGAGGAGAGTCAAAGAGAACAACAACTTGCAATTGGCCACCTTAAATACCTTTTCTCATTATTGGATGTACCTGTCTATAAAGTTTAAGGCTTAATGAGCTTGCCAAACCAATTGTGTGTTCCAATTACTCAGTGCTAGGTAGTTACAGGTATTCAAATCAACTAAATGAAAAGGGTGCCCAAAATTATGCACCTGTCAAATTTCGTTTTGATGCATATTGCACATTTTCTGTTAATCCAATGAACCTCATTTCACTACCAAAATATTGCTGTGTCTTTGAGTTATTTGATAGATCAAAATGAAATTGCTGATCCAAACACCCAATTATTTATAAATTTAATTCATGGAAATTGCCAAGGGTGTCTAAATTTTGCATAGTACTGTACAACCGCAACACCATCAGTTGTGACAGTAACAGACATTTTGTAACGAATATAGTCTGGACAGGTAGTGTACCACAAAAGGTATTTATTTAATATATTTACACTGCTCAAAAAAATAAAGGGAACACTTAAACAACACAATGTAACTCCAAGTCAATCACATTTCTGTGAAATCACACTGTCCACTCAGGAAGCAACACTGATTGACAATCAATTTCACATGCTGTTGTACAAATGGAACAGACAACAGCTGGAAATAATAGACAATTAGTAAGACACCACCAATAAAGGAGTGGTTCTGCAGGTGGTGACCCCAGATCACTTCTCAGTTCCTATGCTTCCTGGCTGATGTTTTGGCCACTTTTGAATGCTGGCTGTGCTTTCACTCTAGTGGTAGCATGAGACAGAGTCTACAACCCACACAAATGGCTCAGGTAGTGCAGCTCCTCCAGGATGGCACATCAATGCGAGCTGTGGCAAGAAGGTTTGCTGCGTCTGTCAACGTAGTGTCCACAGCATGAAATAGACGTGGAGGAGGCCGTAGGAGGGCAACAACCCAGCAGTAGGACCGCTACATCTGCCTTTGTTAAAGGAGGAGCAGGAGGAGCACTGCCAGAGCCCTGCAAAATGACCTCCAGCAGGCCACAAATGTGCATGTGTCCACTGAAATGGTCAGAAACAGACTCCATGAGGGTGGTATGAGGGCCCGACGTCCACAGGTGGGGGTTGTGCTTACAGCCCAACACTGTGCAGAATGTTTGGAATTGCCAGAGAACACCAACATTGGCAAATTCGCCACATCCTCCAGCATGACCGGTTTGGCAGTGGGTCAGTAATAATGTGGGGTGGCATTTCTTTGGGGGGCCACACAGCCCTCCATGTGCTCGCCAGAGGTAACCTGACTGCCATTAGGTACCGAGATGAGATCCTCAGACCCCTTGTGAGACCATATGCTGGTGCGGTTGGCCCTGGGTTTCTCCTAATGCAAGACGATGCAAGACCTCATGTGGCTGGAGTGTGTCAGCAGTTCCTTCAAGAGGAAGGCATTGATGCTATGGACTGGCCTGCCCGTTCTCCACACCTGAATCCAACACTGAATTGAACACATCTGGGACATCATGTCTTGCTCCATCCACCAATGCCAAGTTGCACCACAGACTGTCCAGGAGATGGCGGATGCTTTAGTCCAGGTCTGGGAGGACTTCCCTCAGGAGACCATCCGTTACCTCATCAGGAGCATGCCCAGGCATTGTAGGGAGGTCATACGGGCACGTGGAGGCCACACACACTACTGAGCCTCATTTTGACTTGTTTTAAAGACATTACATCAAAGTTGGATCAGCCTGTAGTGTGGTATTTCACTTTGATTTTGAGTGTGACTCCATATCCAGACCTCCATGGGTTGATAAATTTGATTTCCATTGATAATTCTTGTGTGATTTTGTTGTCAGCACCTTCAACTATGTAAAGACGAAAGTATTCCATACGATTAGTTCATTCATTCAGATCTAGGATGTGTTATAATAATAATAATAATAATAATAATAAACTTTATTTTCTATAGCGCCTTTAAAGTAATATCTCAAAGCGCTTCACAAAAGTAAGAACATGATAAAACATACAGTTAAAAGACAACGCATTAATAACAAAGAAATCAAATAAGATAAACTGCCAATAAGAAACATTATGACATGTAAGAATAAAATAGTAATAATAATAATATAGCAATTTTGAGCAATTTATATAAAAGCTACCCGAAACAAATAAGTTTTAAGGGATGATTTAAAAACACTAAGGGATTCAGCTTGCCTAATCTCAGCAGGCAGGGAATTCCAAAGTTTTGGAGCAATCAAAGAAAACGCCCTATCACCCATGGACTTTAGTCGAGTAAGTGGAAAAATTTAAAGACCAGGCTCCGAGGAGTGGAGATCACGAGCTGGTGTATAAGGGGTTAAAAGCTCAAAAAGATAATGAAAAGCTAATCCATGCAAAGCCTTATAGGTGAGCATTAGGATTTTAAAATCAACACGGAATCTGACAGGGAGCCAATGTAGAGATTCCAATTCAGGAGTAATATGATCCCTCATCCTGTTTCCAGACAGAATTCGGGAGGCTGAATTTTGAACCAACTGTAGTTTACTAAGGGTAGCTTTTGAGACCCCAGCCATCAACGCATTGCAAAAGTCAATCCGAGAAAATACAAATATGTTGATTAGTTTTTCAGCCACAGGGAGTGACAACATGGACATAATCTGGCTACATTTTTTAGATGAAAAAATGATGTCCTGACAGTGTTCTGAACATGAGGAACAAATGTTAAATTACTATCAAATATCACCCCTAAATCTTTTAATTTAGATTGAAATTGAAGTATAGCACCATCTATACTTAAAGTTGGAGACCCAGCCTTATGTAGCTGGTGTGGTGAACCAATGAGCATTACCTCCGTCTTGTGACTGTTTAGGCATAGAAAATTTCTAGACATCCATTTTTTTATCTCAGAAATACATGAAGAAAAAAGGACAAAGCCACATTTTAATCACTATCAGGTTTTGAATGTATATAGACCTGGGTGTCATCTGCATAAAAGTGAAAACTGAGTTATCTTAGTGTTCCCTTTATTTTTTTGAGCAGTGTATATATAAAATTCAGTATACTGTTCAGAAATCTCAGGAAGATAGTCAACGAGACTTCAATAGAAAGAGCAGATGAATGAATAGGATGTAGAGGAATTCATGGACTCTGGTCTTTTACAGGCAGGGTCGGTACACAGTAGCGGGTTGTCACTCAGACAAGGTCGGTACACATGTAGGCTTTCAGACAGGCAACGTCGATACACAGGACAGATTCTCAGATAAGCATGGTTGATACACAGGCAGGTTCTCAGACTAGCAGGTTTAGTACACTGGATCAGGTTCTCAGACTAGCAGGTTTGGTACACTGGATCGGGTTCTCAGACAAATCAAACATACACAACAGGTCAACAAGAGATCAAAGCAGAGGTACCAGGTCATATCCTACAATCCAATATCCGAATAACAAAATAGGGTCAGGCCAAAACAGTAATCATAAATGTAAATGCTCAGTAAGGACAAGAAAATGTACAATACCTCGCAGAGAGGGAATGTGTGGTGATATATACAGACCAGAAGAGAAGCACGTGATCAGTTTTCCGGTGATTGCGATCTTGTGACGGGTGCGTTCATGACAGAAAGGACCTGGAGCAGTACCGGTAAGTGGCTGTGAGTGTTGGTGTGGAGTGGAGGCAGATGATGTTACACATTTAACTTGGCGTACAGGCACCTAAACCTTTAGTTTAAGTTAGCTTTGTTGAGTAATAATGATATTACATTAAAGTTAAATAATATACAACACAAAACGCGTAATTTGAAATTTCAATTCACCCTGTAGTATATTGAAAACACATATTAACAAATTATGTGATGTTTTCTGAATTTAAAATATTTTGGAAGACATTTCAAATCTGATGACTGCAACACATTCTAAATAGTTGGGACATTCGACTATTTACCGCAGTGTAACATTTACCAGTGTGTAACATTTACCAGTTTGTAACATTTACCAGTGTGTAACATTTACCAGTGTGTAACATTTACCAGTGTGTAACATTTACCAGTGTGTAACATTTACCAGTGTGTAACATTTACCGCTGTGTTACATTTACCGCTGTGTAACATTTACCGCTGTGTAACATTTACCAGTGTGTAACATTTACCGCTGTGTAACATTTACCAGTGTGTAACATTTACCGCTGTGTAACATTTACCACTGTGTAACATTTACCACTGTGTAACATTTACCGCTGTGTAACATTTACCACTGTGTAACATTTACCGCTGTGTAACATTTACCACTGTGTAACATTTACCATTGTGTAACATTTACCACTGTGTAACATTTACCACTGTGTAACATTTACCACTGTGTAACATCACCTTTAGTTTTAAACATATTAAGCATTTGGCCACTGAAGTTGGCATGAAGAATGTCCCCTCGTTCATCCATTATGCATGTCTTCAGCTTTGCAACTGTTGCCTTATTTTGCGTTTTTCAATGTACCACACATTCTCAATTGGAGAAAGGTCAGGATTGAAGGCAGGCCATGCTAGCACACGCACTCTTGGCTTACGCAACCATGCATCTGTAATCCGGGTAGAATGTGGTATGGCTGGAAAACGCAAGGATGTCCCTGGAAAAGACAACGTCTGAATGGCAGCATATGTTGCTCGTAATTGTGTACATATCTTTCTGCATTAATGGTGCACTCACAGATGTGCAAGTTCCTGACACACCCCATACCCTGACAGATGCTGGCTTTTGGACTTCTGACTCAGCTTGAATGGTCATTTTCAGAGAACACGACTGTTGTTTGGTCCAAAAAATATTAGAAATTTTGACTCGTCGGACCACAACACATGATTCCACTGTGCTACTGTCCAGAAAAGTCAGCAGCACTTCTGTAAAGTGTTGAAGTATGGCTTCTGCTTTGCATAGTAAAGCCTTAGCTTGCATTTGTGAATTTGCAGCGTCCAATGGTGGTGACTGACAAAGGTCTACCAAAGTATTCCCAAGCCAATATCAGAATATCCATTACAGCCTCATGAAGGTTTTTAAGACAGTGACGTCAGAGGGATCAAAGATCACACCTTCCCCTTCTATGCACAAGATTTGACCGGATTCCTTGAACCTTTTAATTATATTATGCACTCGCTAGGAGGTGAAATGCCCAGAGTCCTACCGATTTGTCTTTGGGAATTGTTGGATATTCGCTGATGTGTCTGTTGGCATATTGGCAAACCTTGACCCATCATTACTCTTCAAGTACTAGGCCTTTTTGGAGGCTCCTTATAAACTTTGATTACACAATTGCCTCATGTTTCACATCACCTATTTCAACTTGTCACATTGCTTTTAGTCCTAAATTCAGTATTTGAATTCTTCACAGATTTACCTCCCTTTCCAATTCTCTCTAATCCCGCCTCATCGGCAGCTCCGCAACTCCTTGGACAGATCTGTGGGATGACAAGGGGCGCGCACATGGTTCCTCCAACCACATGTCGCCTGAGCCGCGGATTCTTTTCGCACTGTTCACCCATCCCGGAACACTTTAGTCCGATCATGCACGGAATGATTACGTTCACCGACTATACTTCCGCAATTGAATTTACAGGTGCCTGATCTGAACACAAGTTGTCGCTGGAGAGCGACGTGGCAGGATTGATAATCTGATTTATCTAACCCAAATCCCGGGCAGCAGTATGCCAATTTTGTGCTGCCTTGAGCAGGAGGCCCGGGGAAAGTTAGAGAACCCATGGTCAGGCTCGAACCCATGACCATCGTGATGTAGACTGTCTTGCAATGCAGCGACTTAGCCCACTACGCCAAGCAGACCCCCTACTTCGTTTTTATTAGCAATTTACATACTGTCCTAACTTTTTGGGAATTGGGGTTGTAGTTTAAATTGGTAGTAATAATGAAATAGGTTAAATATTATTCATGAAAATGATGGAATTATGATTAGTAGTAGTGTGCTGGTGTTATAGATCAAACAGTAATTCTCCTAAAGTTCCTGTCCACTGGAAGTTCCAAAGTTTTCCTGCTTTCAATTGCAGGAATTTAATAGGTTTGCCGTGCACTAATAAATCACTCTGATATCAAATGTAAAGAATCGCACGTGGCAGCTGTCAAAGAACATATTTCTACAGATATTACCAGCATCAATGAATACCTGGGTAGTGCAAAATTGACAAACCAAGTAGCCGTTTTCCCAGATAAGAGCTGTACTAACAAAGACACATCTGTGCCTTCAAACACACATATTTGACTATGCCTTGGAACACACATCTTGATATTGACTGTGCCTTGGAACAGACATCTTGAAATTGACTGTGCCTTGGAACACACATCTTGACATTGACTGGCTGAGTCTGACGGGATTTTCAGTGAAGCTTAAATACAAATTTTACATCAAATTTGGGAGGAATTATGTGTTTGTCATTTAACCAAAACAACAATTGAACACTGAATACTGGAAGTATTGTACAGTGCATTGAGTTGAAATTGACAGAATCTGTATTCACAGGGAAGGTGTACAAATCCAAAGAAGAGGAAGCCAAGCGCAAGAAGATCTGGATAGAAAGTAGGAACTTCGTCATAGAGCACAACAAGCTATTTGACCGGGGAGAGGTGACCTTCACATGTGGCATTAATCACATGTCTGACTTGGTATGTGTCCATTTACAGTACATAAAGTTGTCTTTTTTACATAATCACATAAAATACACTATTTTAATATTAATATTGTTTAAAAGGATCACTCCAGGCCCCTTTTAACAACTCAAAGTCAATGTGCCGGTCATGTTTCCGACCAGTCACTAAAAACAACTTGTCAGCACGTTTGGTAATTCCCAACACAGCCACAATGACTAGAAAAATTACAGTTACAGTTACATTTTCGAAACTACAAACTGTTAGTTTTGAACCGAGTCAATCTGTGAACCGAGTCAATCTGTGAACCAAGTCAATCTGTGAACCGAGTCAATCTGTGAACCGAGTCAATCTGTGAACCGAGTCAATCTGTGAACCGAGTCGATTGGAGAATAAAACGGGACAAATAAATATCAGGATGTCAATGGAACGCCTCCCCTGAATTTAGCTGTAGATTCGCAAATGTTTAGGGACGTCACGTATAAACTTCCGGTCACTTATGATGGCCGAGTTGGAAATTACTGAATGTGCTGAGAAGAAGGTTTTTAGTGACTGTCTTGTCGGAAACATGACCAGCACAATGATTTTGAGGTGTTTAAGGGTCTGGAGTGAAGAAAAAACAACACAAATGCTTCTCCACAAAAAATACACTATAAAAATTGTATGTATTTTATGAAAGTGTTTTATGTTGTCTGAGTGTTTGTCTACATTCTCACAGGAATCTCATGAGATCTGCTGTGGTGGAATGAGGAAGTGTCATGAAGAGAATACAGAAAGTTAGGTCCAAATAATTTGACCAATCATGTGTCATCAATGCCTACTTTGCAATAAAGGCAAAGAAGACTAATCAACGTTCATGTTTTGTCACTAATTACAGTTAAATCCATCAATGCAAACAACTTAAATATCATTTTATTTTTGTATCTTAGTATATTGTACATTTTGTCTAACATGAAATGAAATGGCACTTCTCCATCTGTCATTCAAAGATTTTATTTGTATATATTTTTTTACCATTACTTAACCAGGTGGGCACATTGAGAACAGTTTCTCATTTGAAGATAAAAGCGAAAAGATGCAAGATGACAAAGTTACACATGAATTACACAAGGGAATAAAAATACAATAAAAACGAGGTGCAGATCTTCAGAGTAAACTATGTAAGTATATGTACAGTTAGTGCAACAGATGTCTAAATTAGATAGGTAGATTAATTGGTATGTAAAGTGGCAAATACAATGGACTAATTAACACTTGAGCATAACTGTGCAAGAGGATATTGTGTAAATGACAAACAATAAATAAGATACTGCTTAGTGTGAGTTAAGGCACCATGGGACAAAACATGGTACTAGATCAAATGGGCAGAGGTAGTGTGTGTGTGTGTGTGTGTGTGTGTGTGTGTGTGTGTGTGTGTGTGTGTGTGTGTGTGTGTGTATATGTATGCATTATGTCAAGTAAGCATGCATGATGTCCCCTCTTCCTGCATTATTTCCTTTGTTTTTGCCACTAAACTGAAAACTGCAATAGTAAAACTTACCAATATAACACAATAAATTAGATTACATTTTA
>JACXGM010032121.1:0-12747 GCA_016801145.1 Umbra pygmaea
GTCCTTCTCCACAATCTTCCTCAGGGTCCGGTCACCTCTTGTCGTTGTGCAGCGTTTTTTGCCACACTTTTTCCTTCCCACAGACTTCCCACTGAGGTGCCTTGATACAGCACTCTGGGAACAGCCTATTTGTTCAGAAATTTCTTTCTGTGACTTACCCTCTTGCTTGAGGGTGTCAATGATGGCCTTCTGGACAGCAGTCAGGTCAGCAGTCTTACCCATGATTGCGGTTTTGAGTAATGAAACAGGCTGGCAGTTTTTAAAAGCCTCAGGAATCTTTTGCAGGTGTTTAGAGTTAATTAGTTGATTCAGATGATAGCTCGCTTAGAGACACTTTTCATGATATGCTAATTCTTTGAGATAGGAATTTTGGGTTTTCATGAGCTGTATGCCAAAATCATCAGTATTAAAACAATAAATTACCTGAAATATTTCAGTTGGTGTGCAATGAATCTAAAATATATGAAAGTTTAATTTTTATCATTACATTATGGAAAATAATGAACTTTATTTTCTTAAAGTATACCTGTTCATATACTGTAAATATTCTGCTCATATTTTGCAAATTAAAGGTAATGTTTTTTTTCCCTGTAATTTATGTACAAAAAAAGACATGCACCAATAGACCAGAGAAAATATATATTTGATAAAACGTACATGGCAATAACTCTCTTTCTGATGCTGATTTGACATTGCCTCATGTACGACGTCAGCGGCAGAGGCCAGGCGGGCGTGGCACGGCAATAGGGTGCTGCAGGGACAGCGCGGTGAAGCTGGTACTGGCTAAATGTGCTCTGCAGCAGGTGCAGAGCCGATGCTAATGGCGAGGAGAAGGGGACGTAGGTCCACCCCAGTGAATACTGGTAGAGCTGTGCTGGGCATGAGTCAGGCTGAGAAGGGTCCCGCTGGTCACTTGCAGCCCCAACCATCTGGGTTGTGGGACTGGAGGCGAGGGGGACTCTAATTGGCTAGTTGGGGTGAATGTGGGTGTGCCTCTAGACAACTGGGTTTTGTGCTCTGGGATCATAGTTTATGTCCCCCTCACCTTTCTACTCTTAGCCCCCGGTAGCGGGTAATAGCCCTTGGATTGTTGGATGCTCCTTTCTGTGGCTCCTCTTTTACTGTCTCTTGTTTCTTTGGTCGTTCATTCTGTCACATGATCGTAAGAGACAAATGTGAAGGTTCACGGAAAATAAATGTTGTTTAATATATACAAAAAATATTTCTGACACAAAAGTAATGTATAAACAATGAACCACAGCAACCAAACATTAAACTATTTAAATACAGACACTAATTGTATAATGGTGACAGCTTTTTTTTGACAGTGAACTCACAGATCTATAGGTGGATAAGGATTGAAGTAATGAGATGTCTGGGAACACAAAATCTGACATATATATTTATATAGAATATAAAACAGGACAGTGGTGAGCCTTGCGTCACCAACCCTGATCAGCCCTGGAATTGGGCACCATTACAGACCAAAACATACACTGATCAGCCACAACATTATAACCACCTGCCTAATATTGTGTAGGTCCTCTTTTTGCAGGCAACACACTGAGTTTTCTGACACCTGTATATCAGACCCAGCATTAACTTACAGCAAGTAGCTCATCTTTTGGATCGGACAGATTGGTATCTCCTGAAGTTTAAATGACTTTGTGTAGTGTGATGATTGCGTGTTCCCTTAACTGCTTTTTGCCGTGTAGTTTGTGTGTTCTGAGAATGGTGTTAGTTTGTTGAAAGTGTCGTGCTGCGATGGAATTACATTCTTAAGTTGTGTTTAGCCAATGAGAACCTCCCTTCAAATCATGTCCCTGACAAGGGAGCAGCAGGAAGAAGCAATGCACCCTGGGACTAGTGAAGATTAAAGAGCATACATATTTTTCCTCTCTGTGTGAAAGCTGATAAGCCTTTGTGTTTGTGTGCACGCATCCATACCGTCATTTTCACGAATAAATTACCTTATTTCTAACATGAAGGGATAAGACATGCATTCTGTGATCTTGCGATGAATACACATTTAATGTACATTTAAATTCATTCAGCAGACACCCTTATAAAAGCATCTCACTCTCGTGATTGCGATTTCAACCCACATCCCGATAGGAGTCAAAGACAAATACCTGGTGTCGCAAGTACCAAGCTTTTACCTAATTAGCTGCATGGATCCCATTCCTTTATTGTTGTGTGTGGGTTGGTCAGTTACTTTCTATGTTAGTGTGCATTTGCTTGGGTGAAAGCCTTTCAACAGAATATGTAAGGGAAAATTATAATGGGGCCACACAGGATATGCAATACATTTCTCAAGGTACCGCAAGACCAGACGTCTCTCATATTAACTGAACTCATCTCTTTTATGTTCACACTTTCTTCCTCCTGCTGTTCATTCAGGTGTGAGTGATTGAGGAGCAGATTCATCCCTCCTCTCTGCCACTCTCCAGTCTTCCAAAAGTCCTTTGCTCTTACCTGGCACCAACAGATGGCCAGCCACCTGCCACGACCAACCAACAAAGTCTGCAATTACCCCGCCTGTCTAACAAAGACCAACATATAGACACATACATGCATTCGTTCACACACACACACACACACACACACACACACACACACACACACACACACACACACACACACACACACACACACACACACACCAGCATTCATGGAAATCACCTGAGACATAGTCAAACTTCTGCTTGATTGGATTCACATCTGCATGTTTGTATGGCAGTGTTGAGTGGAAGCAGAGTTAATGAGTAGTAGAGTTGTGTGTGTTTGAGAGAACTACAAGCCCCTGTCGTTATAACTTGATGGTGGTTATTATACTGTCTTATTGTCCCTCTCACCACACATCAACCATCCCTGACAGGAAGATCGCACCCTACATAATTACACATATGATTGACTGTCAGCGCCTGACTGTATGTGTGTATGTTTGTGTGTGTGTTCTCCCTCTGTACATAATTACACATGATTGACAGATGCAATAAACAGCCTCTAAGTGACACCTACTGAGTGCATTTGCCCCGAGTGACAGAAAATCAAATAGGAAATGCATAAGTGAGGTTGTCCCAAAATAGATCCCAGTTATTAATCTTATATTTTTTGTCATTGTTTCCCCCCTCTGTATATAACAGGTATCAGTTGGATGGAGAGGTGGCTAATGTAGCCAATATACTGGCCGTATCACCTGTCTTTCAATAATAATAGCTTCTCAACTGTGTTTATATAATTCCAGGTATGTTTTTCATCTTGGTATATTTTGTACCGTATTCTACTTTACTAGTTCTCTACCCCTTTTCTCATCTCTCATTTGAATTCCCTTGCATCTTGAATCACAGTTCCTACTAAAATGTCAGCTATTACACAGGTCAGGGATCAGTGTTTGCATTCATATGATTAAACACACCTGCCCTTTCTCAAAGACCAGCATTTGGATTAAATGCATCTTTATTATTAATGTTCCCTTATTTCTCTCCACCTTAAAGGGACACTCCAGCCATCAAACACCTCAAAATCGTTTTTCAGGTAATTTCTCCAACACCACAAAAAACAGCTATTCAATGCATTTTGCACTTCCTAAACTGGCCTGCATAAGTTTTTGAGTTGAATGAAACTACAGGGTAGGAGATCAGTTAACTTCCATGTCTGTTCTCGTCATGCCCTTGAATCAAGTTGATTGGATACTAAAACTGTGCACTTTGTGCGGGAATATTCTTCCTCTAAATAGCTACATAGCTTCTATGAAGAGTTACAGTGTGATTTTTCTTAACAATGGTGAGTGCAAGTGAGGAAATACCTGAAGAGCAATTTCAATAATTATAATAATTTCAACTTTGATCAAGTGTTATTGATTGGTAATATCCAACCATACCTATGAGCTGAAATACAGTGAGAAAGCAATATGGGAAGGGCTCCTGCCCAACTTTTTCAGTTGAATCAATATAGCCACTTTTTTGCTGCTGTCCACCGGGGGCTCTCAGTGGCAACAGAGACATAAAATGTTTTGTTGTTAAGAGTGGGACAAGGAAATGTTTTTGGTTTCAACCAGCCAAGATGATTACATCTGTTTGTTAGATCATTTGAGTTTCAACGCTCAAATGGACCAAAGAGTTTTTGAAAAAACAGCCAGATCAGATGGAGGACCAAATTATCACAGGTAAGGAACTGATTTACCATTATCTACTTGGCCGGGGTTAGCCTTTATTAGCTCCAATGTAGCATATTGTTATTTGTGAATACTTGGAGAATAGAATGTAAAATAATAAAAACGCCTAACAGAATACTGCTAACTCTGTTATATTTAAAGCCAGGGTGTTGTATACTTTCTGGTGCAATTGATTGGAAATAACAAACAAAAGACGAGCAATGGGTGAGTGGCTAACCGGCTAAAAAGTCCATTGTCTGGACTTTTCACCTAAATCTGTACCCAATGAAGCATTCTAAGGCTTAGATTATAGCTCTGGGACAATATTGTGAGCCATAGTAAATGTTTCAAATTGCAGTGTGTAATTTCCAGCTAGTAGCCAAGGTCCTCATGCTAAATTCGACTCCACAGAAGCAACACGCAATGAGCAGGAGGAAAGTTTGCATTAAATTCTGGACGTTGTGGTATTTCAAGTAAAATCCAATACAAAAGCAACTGAATTATACTCTTGGCTGTTCTCAAAAAAAGAAAAAAGGACCAGCACTGTATATGAAGTGAATCAATCTAGGTTATCGTTTTTAAGTACTATATTTTAAATGTATTATTTAATATGGAATTGTCCTTTAACAGTTTTTATACCCTGAGAAGAGCATTACATCATTGGCGGGCAAAAACCATTTATCTCCAGAGCAGACACTTTTCGGGAATTGAATAAATGTCCACATTTTCCTAATTGACTACCAAATTATTTTGAAACTTCAGAGGACATGTTGAGTACAACTTCTTGTGACTTTAGTTAAATAGTTTGACAGATTTTAGGGTGGGGTATGCTTTAAACATATATACAAAATAAAAAGCAGTGATTAGCAGTTTATTTTGAAGGCATGTTTGGAGAGCTCTTCTAGCTGTGGACTACAGGTTAGACATTCACACCTTTCTGACATTTTCACAGCCTTGAAGGTAATTCAGCTTTAGTAACAGCAGCAAAACAGCATTGGTTGGTTCTTCAGAAGGTTGGTAAAGCTCATTATTTTGGACAACTTATGTTTGGGCTTGCATTGTATTATTCACACACACATGCAAACAAATGCAGGCTAAACAGCCTATACTTGCAGATTAACACACACACTTGCATGCATTAAGTAATATTTTCCCCCCCCCAAAAAAAAAAGTTATATTTGGACATATACAGCTCTACTGAAGTATGTCAAAACTCTTCCCCTGTCTTGGAATAAACTCGATGCACGACAGCTATTTATCTCCATGGTGGCATTTTTGGGGAAGGGAACAAAATGGTGTGTATGTAGTCCATTACCACCCACCGATGGTGAAGTAAAGCTCTGTGGATACCTCACTCTCCCTCTACCTCTGATTCTCTCTGCTCTCTCCCCATCCCCTCTTTCTCAGATAGAAACAGGGAGCAGTTTTTTGTTGTTTATGGTTGCTGCTCCTGGTAAATATCTGCCTACCCAATTTTAGCTCAGAAAATAAATAACTTGGATGGACAAGCTGGCAAGGAACATCCCAAAACACAATTTTCCTTGTTTATTCAATCCACAAACTAAGAGTAAACACTCATGCCCAATGGTACACCCTAACATATACTTTCCCATATATGTGCAATACACATCAATGAATGTACAGTAACTGTGTGACTAGACAGATTGAATTGCAATTGAAAGAAAATGTATTTGTTCAGTTAACAATAGTTACAGTGCAAATATATAGCATATTTTTATTCATTCCAATTATACAGTCTTCAGCTGATTTAATAACTGTACAGTTGTGGTCAAAATCTTGAGAATAACACAAACACTGATCACTAAGGCTATGTTTACACGGAAACGATCTAAAGAGAAAACGCACTTTTATTCCGTGTTTAGACAAGCGTTTTTGTGGGGGAAACTTGCGTGCATATGGTGATGCAAAAGTGTGTGAAATTCGATGTAGTATGCACTCCAGGCTGTTAGGTGGATGCCACACAACACCACCATGTCCGCGCGCCTGCGTACAGCCTTCCTTCTACTTCTCTCCCTAGCAGCGCGAAACCAAAACACAACATGGCGAAGCAAACAACAAAAGCTGACAAATTTGTAATTCATACAACTGCTGTTTTTATCAGAGCTGCTAGGGCAACTTGAAGGTCTGACATATGGAAATAATCCGACATGTTAGTTGTTAATTTCCTGTACTGGCACATGTGTAGGCGATAAGAGCCACCGTGAGGAGATCGGTAACTTCACTCTCTACCAGGCCTAAGTCCTATTCATGTGTTCCTGTGTTCCTGTAAAACACATTTTCAATGCTGCTATGGACATGACATTGGCTTACAGTGAATTTACATGAAATATGACATTGTCCAAATGTTAAATAGGGAATGTTATAATCGAATGGCAAAAAATACAATAAAAAACTAACAAAAACAAAGATGGCCACTCTCATGATCCTGCCTCCTTCCCCAATATCCATGTTCCTCCCTCTTTCTCTTCCTAGAATGGGCTCAGTATGTCTATTTGTCAAACAGAGGCTCAAGCTAATGACAGTGTGCACGGTGAGGGGGAATAATTGATATTACATGATTAACTGATGTAATTGCTTTGCTTGTCATTGCTGATTACATTGCCAGGAGAAGTCTGGGCTGATTGGGCCTCCTTCTGAGCCTCCCTTCAAATGTCATCTTCAAGTGTATTTGTTTGTGAGTGTCTTCACCCGTGCCTGCAGCATGTGTGCTTGCGTATGTGTGCATATGTTTTATCAGATCTCCATGAATGAACTTACAATTGCATAATTGGAATTCAGGTGTTAAATATGAGTTGGAAAAAAATATGTTTATTATGTTAATCAAGGCAATAGATTGACTAAAGTAGCAATATTTTTTGTAAATATGTTTGTTGCATCTTTTTTTCCCACAATAATTTATTTCACTCTCATGTCATTATTTCTGTGATGTGTGAAGTTGTAGCAATGGCATTCATCATGGTAGAAAATCTATTTTAAAATAGTTTTCATGAATTCAAATAAACAGTGTATCGTAACTTTGTTGATGCATAGGTGAGCTGCTAGTTGAAGTTGTAAAAAAAGGTATTTATGTGCAATTTGGAAACAAATAATCTGAGAATATTATTAAATTTGAAGAATATGAATGACAAAGATGTTGATGTTTGGCATATCTCATAGCCTGGTTGACACCAGACCCTTCTCAGTTGTAACTGAGAGTGGGTCTGGGCAAGGTTTATTCACAGCCCATTTCCAAAGGGGTATCACCAACGGACGCTGCTCAAATGCGTCTCGGCGCAAATGGATATATAAGACTTTTGCCGAATCAAGCGATTCAAGTATTGTTCTTTGCTTGTTTAAAAGACATCGTTGTTTCTGTCTAATTTAATCAATGACAGTATATAGCTGCGATATCGTCGTAGTGTAAAGCCCGCCTCAATGGTTGTGATTGGTGCCTCTGTTTGGAAAAATTGGAAACGAGCTTGAATGGGCTTTTGGCCAGACTGACTTGCAGCGCAAACCTCAAATTTTGCTGCAAGTCCGTCAGGGTTCTCCCATGCTAAATGTCTCATACACATTCACACTTCATCATTGTGTGTGTAGTCTGAGGGGGTCCAAAAAATCATCCCAAACCACCCAAAAGTTCCCAAACTACAATGTTATGTTCTTTTGGGTATTTTTGTGTTCTTTAGGGGTACATTTTTGGGGTAGTTGAGGAACTGAAGGAAATCTAGTGAAGTGCTTTCTCAGCATCTGTCACCAAAGTATGCACTTTCACTGTTAGAAGTTTTTTTTTTAATTGCCCTTTTAGGATGTGTTGTGGGTCAGAAACCATTCCTGAAATCAGTTCGGTTATCTAAAACAAGGCATCAGTAAACATGCTGTCCCAAACTGTTGCTGTTCTTGGGGAAATGCATTTAGATACTGTGACTAATAGTGTTGTCTTAAATAAGCAGGACATATCAGATAAAAACAGGGAGTATGAACAAATCCCTATGCATTTACATCTTAATTATTTTCTTATGTGAGAAATTAATCTTAGTTTTCTTTTGAGTGAATAGGCATATTTCCCCAAAAATATGAAAGCTGCACTGTGTAGAATTTCACAGAGCAAAAACTGACATGGTCAAAAGTCATGGTCAAATGTTCTGAGAATGCCAAGGTGTTTTCCGGATGAGAGCCAGGATGATGAGCCCAATTCCCCCCTAGTTACACAAGCAGATCTTAGGTCTTTCAAAGCGGAGCTTTTGGCTGGTATTTCAACCGCCCTGTTTGGTCAGTTGAAGTCCTTCAACAAGGCCGCTATTAGCCTTCTTTGATGAAGGCCCTCACTTGGTCGAGGACTTTTCAAACAACAGGCTCACTGAGCTAGACCTGCGCTCATCCGCCCACGGTAAGACGATAGTCGGCTTGGAGGCTAGGGTTTCGGATCTGGAGACCGAGAGCCTTAATCTGTGGGACAGGGCAGAGGATCTGGAGTCCCATTCCAGATGTAGCTACATACGAGCCCCGAGGCCTCATTGTCCGATTCCACAACTTTCAGGACAGAGAAAGAGTCCTAAGAATAATGAATTCAGATAATTTTTAAAAAATAAACTAAGGTTTACATTTTTGCTGATTATAGTTTCATCAAAGAGAGCTAAGTATTTTAATATCAAACGAAGTCTCCATTCGAAGAACGTAAAGTTCTCCCTTAGTTTTCCAGCTTGCCTTTGTGTGGAACATAAATGATAAAAAGCTTCAATTTCACTCACCGGAGGAAGCTGATAATTGGTTCGGCCAGCATTTTGGGGAACCATGAACTGGATATATCCATGCTGCCAACTGTATTAATATTTTTCCCAGTTCACAAGGTGGCCTTTGCTCTTGTTTTCTTAATCGTTTTTGGAGGGGGCTGCTCTCCTAGTCATTCTATTGTGGTTCAGTTAGTTTTCCATCCATGATTGGTGGGCAACTTGACGTTATATTTGCAGCTGGGAGGATCTATTATTAATCAATTAGTGTGCAGGTATTATGTTTAATTGGTTCCTGTTGTTTGAATAACAAAGTGACCTTATTATTGTTAGTACATATACTAGTAGACTCAACTTAATAAGTTTTATCAATGCTAATACCTTTTTGAAGTGATATTACTAAAATAGTTTTTTTGGGGGGTGGCGCTTATACCACACTGGTGGTAGATAGGAACCTCTTGTTTCACCCTAACCTGTTCTATGTTTAAGATTACCTGCGTCTCTGTCATTCAATGAGCAGAGACTTTGGGTTTTGGGCGGTGGGTTTGGGGATCTGTCTGTGCTTGTTGCTTTTGTCTCTGTTTTGTTTTTTGGTTTCTATATTATTGCCTTTAGCACTTTTATGTTTTTATGTACTGTCTAATAATTGGCTATGTATACAGATTGGACTGCTAGAGACATTGGCCCTAATTTATCAAACGTGCGTAGAAACCAGTGTAGATCTGAGCACAGAAATCATCTTATGACGAGACTCACGTGTGATTTACAAAACTTTTGTATCACTCCAATTCCAGCGTACGAATGAGCGGCTGTTGATAAATCAGACGTTTGAAAACCATCGTCATTTAAATTACACGCCCACAAATATGCATTGATTAGAGGCCACGCCCTTAGAATTCACGACATGGATAAGCGAAATCCTGCACAGAAAATGATTTTCTGTGAGATAAAATAAACACGCTAAGGTCTCAGGTGCACGCCAACCGCTTAGTTTAATTTCGAAGCTTAAAATCAGGCGTTGATTGTTCAAGTAAAATGCGGTGTTGACTGAGGTTACTGCTATAGTCATTGAAAGCGATTAACGAGAACCTGAAGTGTATTTCAAATAAATTAATTATTTTCACTAAACATTCCACGTTGTATTTTTTAAGTAGCCTAGTTTTCTTACCCAATATAGCACTTACTATATTAGAAGCTCAAAATAAGATCCTGTCTCCTTCGTAGAGCTGGCTGATGTGGCCTCCGATCTTCATTGAATGGCACGTTCTCCAGCGCAATATCTTGGAAAACACTGCATGCCATAATTATGTTACAAGCCTGCTCTGGTGCGTATAGCAGTCCCCCACCCCACTCCGCTTACCCTAGACAGAGCCACCTGCCCTAGAGCAAACCTATACACCACTCGTGGTTCGTGTGCGTGTGTGCGCACTATTGAACCTGCGTTCCTGCTTGTTTCGGATTTGCAAACGGATTTGCAAGCGGTGTTATAAGGTACTCAGTCAGGGCATAACCTTTTTCACCAAGAGGAATCACATCCAACCGTTTCACCAAAGAACTACGTAGAACTATTATAATAATTGTACGAGGGCGTAACTAACTGATGAGATGACTCCAGCCATGCAGTGTGCCCTGTTGCTTTGTTCCAATGCTGCAGTTTAGAAAAATAAAGACGGCCACCGGGCTACCATATTCAGAACAAACATCCTGGCATCACATAAGATCTGAACGTTGATTGAATTAAAGTTTTTGCGATTGATAAATGCGTAATCATTCATGGATGGTGGCTAAAGACGCAGCACAATCAATCGCCCAATTCAATTCAATTGCAAACCCAGCAATGTCATAAAATTGTATTTTAATCATAGTTCGAATATACCAGGCAGAAAGGGACCTGTAGTACTATCCACACTCAAAATCTGGTACCAGTTTCGGCGCTAGTTTAAGTTCTCCTCTACATCCATTTTGGGCCCTACTAATAACAACCACATATTTACTCCATCTGTGGTCGACAGTGCTTTTACTCTGTGGGAAAAAAATGCACTTAAAACTAGGGTTCCACGATATTGGAAATAAATTACATTGCGATGTTTTGTTTCCCAACGATATATATTGCGATATTGCAAGCCATCAATGTAGGCTACAGTCAATATTTACCATTCCATGATACTAATAATTTCACTAATAAACAAGCTTCATTCTCTGTAAACAGAAAAGCAGTAAAAAAAAATTATAAAACAGCAGATTTACACCAACCCCCGATTGGTTTATAATATAACTTATAAGCATTTTAGCATTTTGTACTCGTCGTAAAGAGCTTTGTGGTGCCGTTTTAAGTGATCAGACAAATGGTTTTTTTTTCCTTGTTTTGTAGCCACAACTTTATAACACTCCTGACAAAGTACCTGTTTTTGGTCAACATCCTATTTTTCTGTAGCCGAAATAGTCCCAAAGATTTTGACCTTATTTTTGGTACGAAACCATCCTTTTTTTTTCTGTGTAATGCGTATCCTCTTCGTTGCTCATCTTTTGCTAGTACAGCTCTGCCAGTGACAGAGAATGTTGGCTGTGAGCAGCGGCACAACAGCCAATCCCAGCGAACCAATCACTGTGCAGGCATGCGGAGCGGGCATGTCATCCCAGCAACAAACCATACAACAAACTTGTAAACTGTGGTGCTACCCTTCTTCACATCGCATGTTCCGGCAATGTGACTATCGCACATGTGCACATCGCGATGTTGATGCTAAAACACAACATCGTTCAGCCCTACTTAAAACTATCAAAGGTCTATATGAAAAGTTTTCCTAAACTGGCGGTCTAACACACTTTCGATATCTGCAGATGAGACATTTTGTCTCCTCTAAATTTGGTAGCTTCCCTTTATTACCCCCCACCCAGCCCTGGAATGAGCTATTTCATTTTTTACCTAAATAGAAATTCATTACTCTATGCCCAGACTGTCCAAAATGTATCCCACATTGGTGGATGTGTGTGACAGATGTTGTAATAACGTGCCTATCTACATGCAGACACCTTTACACAGTTTCAATCTTGGGATGTATTTTATTCATTCCCTTTACACTTCTCCCGGTACTCGCTCCCACCTTTTACAGAGCAAAGGTCCCTATTAACTAGGACCCCCATAGTTGCCCAAAACCATGCCTAAATACCAAACCATATTGACATTATAACATTCCTCCCCCCTTAGTATACTGCTACTACCATAACTTTATAATAATAATATGTCTGACACCACCACCCGTAATTTCAAACTTGAACAGTCTGTGGTAAACAACTCCACCATACAGTCTTAACTAACTATGAGGCAGGGGGTAGACTACCCCTCCTCTAGGCACCCCTGGGGCTTTATTCTGTCCCCTTATGAACATAGTCTTCCAGGTAAGAGGGGGCCTTCCACACCTAACCGGATAACGTGTTCTCCCGTCTGGACCAGGCTCAGCAGGTAGAGTCACCTCTTGTGGGTCTCTGATTACTGAGTCCTCTGGCTGAGGTTCAGCTACATCTTTGGCTGATGTGTCGACACAGAAGTCCTCATTTTGAGAGAGCTGCCTGTCTGTGCTCATGACGGGGCCGGATCTGGTCTTGGTGACGTCTCGCCAACGTTCCATCCCTCATTTTCACCTTCCACGACACTGGACCCGTTCTCTCAGCCAGCATTCCTGGAATCCATTTCTGCCCTGCATATCCCCTAATGTAAACAGGTTTTGACTCTGTAAACTCTCTGTCACGGGCATGAGCATCGTAATGTCCCTTTTGTTTAGCTTGACTGAGTCTGACTTTATCAGCCAGGGAGGGGCACACCAAATCCAACTGGGTTCTGAGTCGTCGATTCATCAGTAG
>JACXGM010032122.1:0-12746 GCA_016801145.1 Umbra pygmaea
CCCCTACTGGCAACTCTTAACCACTTAAGAGACCTCTCGATCTGTCTTAAATAACTGGGAGAGTAAGAGTGATTCTTAGCTTTGAGAAATTTGATAACTTGCTTTTACACTTAAGTTTGAGAGTATGAGTAAATTCGGTCAATTCTCAGCACTTAAGACTAAAATGGCACTCTGAGAAGCTTGATAAATACGGGCCCAGATCTTTAACCGTTAATTTTCTCATTGTTATTTTAGCAAGATAGCTAACTGAGAGTTTGGTTGCTAAACTGTATTGGTTACCCACCTCGATCCAGTTTGGTTCAACAACAGAAGTGGAAACAACTGACTACATATCAAATGATATGTAGTCAATCTGTTGAAAGCAGTGTTGTGTAAATACAATAGATTTTTTTCCCCCTTTTTTTATTTTTAGAGTACCTTCTTCACAAGAAGGACAACACATGAAAGATGCAGCATGTCAAACAGATTGACATTGAGACCTCACCTACGAAACAAAGGTCACCGTTCTAATTATTCTTACAAAACCAGACGTAGGTGTTTGTGTGTTATAAACATGTGTAGAATTTGGACTGGTTAGCATTTAACAGAGCAGTGTTATCCAAATAGCTTTACCATGACTAAGTAATTCAATGGTGTGAGCCATTTACAACCAATGGTGAACTACTCGTAGGATAAATAAAACTATTCATCTGTATTATAACTGATTGGTCTGATCTCAAATCAATTGCATTCGTTTTTTGTTGTTGAAAGTTACTTGTTCAAAAGGTATGAATATGAATGGGTTTATATACGAAATATATGAATTAATACTAATTTCTGTGTTGAAGATGCCATTTCATTTACTTATGCTGTTGTATCACATTAGTACATTTTCCTTAGCCACTCAGCAATCAATAAGACCACCCACTAAAACAGTCTCCACATCCAACCTTTTCAAAGCATACAGGCAACATTGATATGCAAAAGTGTGGCAGCTGGCACTACGGCTCCTTCAGTCTCTGGGCCATTCTTTTTACTACTTTGAATGGTCTGGGGCCAGTGAAGAAACATTGCCTTGTGTATTGAAGATGCCGTTTCATTTACTTGTGCTATTGTATCACAACAGTACATTGTCCTTAGCCACTGTGCAATCAATAAGACCCCCCACTAAAATGGTCTCCCCTTTCCCCTTTTTAATGCAAACAGGCAACAGTGATATGCAGAAGTGTGGCAGCAGGCACAACGGCTCCTTCAGTCTCTGGGCCAATATCTTCAACTGCTTTGAAGGTTCTGAGGCCAGCAAAGAGACCTCGGCTTGAATTTGAGGAGAAGGCGGAAGAAAAGGGGATCACGACACGGACACTTCTTCCTAGGAAACCCCAGCACCAGAAAAAAGAGAAAAGTCCTGTAGGCCAAGTGTCTGCATTGCCTGCAAAAAGAACAGGTTGGAAAACCACACTTGATTCTATTTATTTTTTAAATATACATTTAGAGTATATATTTACATTTTAGTTATATAGGGGACACTCTTATACAGAGCAACTTACAGTTAGTACATTGACTTTTCACCTAGAGCACCTTAGGGTGAAGTGCCTTGCCCAAGGACACAATGACATTTGGCACAGCCAGGGATTTAACCAGCAACCTTACCAATACTAATTTGACTCCCTAACCACAGGGGCATCTGACCTGGAAATCTGATAAGAATCAAGTGTAACATTGGATGATTGTGTTGAAACAAAATAAAGTCTAATTTTGTTGTTCTGATGAAACCCTGTGTTTTTGTAATATGCTGAACCAGTAATGAATTTGTATTGGTTACAAACATTTTATTTATATACTGTAACTGCTAACACTTGTATCAGATTGGCCTTACCTTTCCATCCCTCTTATTATCAAACAGCCATGGTCAGCTCTGTAAATATTCATTGCATTTTGTAATGAATACATATTAAGTCACACCAAATCTAGGCCAGGATGATCAATCATACAGGTTCTTCTCAGGAACCTGGGTCATTCTTCTCATGACCTGTAAAAACAAACATAATGACCCTGATGTTATTTCATCATTTTGAATGAGCAGAAACCATAGAGTAGCTTGAGTAAATGTATCTCCAGTTTTCGTTACCTGAGGTATTTCCCGGCAACATATATTTTCTCTCTCCTGGGGCATGTGTGTATAGTTTCCACAAGTACACCTGGCAAGGGGAGATGGATGTAGTTGTAAGGACACATATTACTACATGGAAGGAAGGTAAAAATCTCAATCAAATGACCAAATCAGCCGTTTTGGGAAGTCTCTAAATAAAACCCAAATGACCAGGTAACAGGAGTTCATTACTACCTATTTACCACCAATAATACTTTTTTTACTCTTGTTATACATTTCATAGGTCACTGATTAGTTATGAGCTCTCCCTTCTGTTAATATATGTATGAACAATATTACAAGACTGACATATACTTTGAGTGCGAGCAGCACTAATTTCAATACAGGCATATAGCCTAGCCTATGAACTGCCATCTAAACAATTGCTACAAACTTTTCAGCAAACTGTACGTGACAAAAAAGGAACAAGGATACAAGTTTTAAATTAGTTCGTGAGCAAAATAATTAGCTTACAATGCTAAAAACATTACTAATGCAAAGTTATGCTGAGACTACGACACAAGTCTATCAGACTACTTGTGAGTATTACGCTAGTATTGCAGCTAACAGGTGATGTTAGGCTACGCTTTGCAAATTCAAGTAATGGCTACATGACCAAACTTACCACTCTGAATTAGTAATTTCCAATCTATGGGCGACTGGTTGCTCCTCAACATCAGGTTGTTCTTCCGACTCAGGTTCAAACATGTACGGTTCAACACCTAATGTCTTCATGGTATGTACAACTACCTTGTTTCATTGAATGCTGTGTGTTGGCAACTTTGCGTCTTTGCTCTGCAGCTAAACCAACCAATCAGTGTGCAGCTCATCTAAATATTTATGAGCATACCATATATGGAGAAAACCTATCGTTTCATTCAGTGGCAATGTCACAGGGTTGCAGTAGGGTGCATAGAACAGCACCTGGGCCATATTCAGCCAAACCAATGTTACAGACCCTAATCAGAGACCTTAAGGAACAGTGTGAAATACCCAATATAATCACTCTATAAACCCTTTAGGCTAACTGGTAATACTATGAAAATAGAGAAATAAAAGAGAAATAACAAACATGTGCCATTAAGGGGAGAATGATGTGGGATAACCTATGCACATTGAGGAAAATGTTAGCGGAAACTCTGAGCTAAATTGTTACATTCTTGGCCTAGACCAAAAAAAGCCTTTGATTATGTTGCACAAGATTATCTTTGGGGAGTAATGGAAAGCTACGGCTTTCCAGGTACATTCATAGATATGGTCAAAGTACTGTACAAACAGTCTATAGTCCAAGTAAATATTAATAGTTTCCTAACTGAACCCTTCAAGATACATAGAGGTGTGAAACAAGGATGCCCACTGAGTGCGGCCCTATATGTATTAGCTATTAGCCCCCTTCTCAAAAGAATAGAAGATGACAAAAGGTTAAAAGGGATTACCACAACTAGCGACCAGCAGGTATGCACACTAGCCTATGCAGACAATGTAATTGTTATAGTCAGAAATCAGGAAGAACTAAATATTATTAATTAACATTTTAAAATATATGAGGATGTATCAGGAGCAATTTTAAACCAAGATAAAACAGAAGGAGTATGGATAGCAATAACAATAAAACCAAAATAAATATACAGGTCAAAGATTAAATAAAAGTCTTAGGAATATGGATCTGTAATTCAAGTTGTAGTGATGTTAATTGGAGAAAAAAAGAAAAATAAGTCAAATAGGAGATTACTAAATTGTCGAATAAAGCAAATTCCTATGAATATAGAACTAATATTGTTTAATCATTTATTCTGTCTAAGATATAATTTTTAGCAACAGTCTTTCCTTCGACAGAAAAACAAATCAAAACACTAAATAAAATATGCGTAACATTAATATGGGGAATAACCCAAGAAGTAATGGAGGTCTGGGAGCAGTCGATGTAGGAAGCAAATCGAAAATTAGCTTTGTAAAAAACATTTCTGGGGGAATCTGGCGAGGAGCCCAATGGGTAGGACCTCTGACAAATTGGAAAAAAATGAAAGAAGCAGATCATCTATACCATATTACAAATTGTTATACAGGGATTTTACAACTAAATATGAAAAAATGCAAATAGATTGGTTTACGACTCCAAATAAAATAATATACGACAGAATAAATGATAACGAAAATGGAAATGTAATAACATATAACGACTTAAACGAAAATGAATGTAAAATGTGTGTAAAATTTTTTTTTATGAAAACCATTTCCGAACCTTTGAGAGCTACTGCTTGACTCATCTTAGTAGGTAGACTTGCCGTTCGAACGGTAGTGAAATAGAGTTATGTGACAACCAAAATATGCCCAATGTCGAGATGTAGTCAAAATTTAAAATTTAACTATTTTTTGGTCGACTGCTACAGGACCAAGGAGGTATGGAAAGAAATGGTAGCCATAGGTTTCAAAATACAAATACATCCACAATTAATTAAATATGGCATCTTTGAAGAAAACCTGACTATAGAAGAAAAACAACTGTATTGGTTAATTATATGTATAGTGAACAATAAGTTATGGAAAACTAGATGTATTATGATAATAAATCAAACAACAATAGATAGTAAAATGGTAGTTAGACAAATTGTGATGGAATTAAAAAGAGAACTATAGATTTAAAAACTACAAAAAATGTACCGTGGCACCTCCAACTGTAGCAGTTAACAACAAAAAAATATAATTTGTAATTAATATTTATATATGTCAACACATAACATTTATTATTATTGTAACATTTAGATTGAATTTGTAATCCCGATGTGGGAACTGTATAAATGGTGTGTATAAAAAAAGTAATACTATCACACCTTGTTCCTCAGGCAGAAGTGTTTTTGGTCACAACCTTTTAATGTTTAATTCCCGCGGGGGACCAGTGAGACTGAAATCAATGTACTATGAAAATGTATATTAATGGGAACTCACCCAAGTGAGGGAATGGGATGAAATGGGAGTCGATATTCTTACATATTGTTTCTGTCCAGTGTCAGATGTAGGTGCAGGGCAAGTGATGTCCATGGCATCTGTTAAAAAACTATCGGATCCTCAGCGATGTGGGGCACCAATGTTCTCCAAAGCCTCCTGGATGAAGACAGCCCAACTGCATTTTGCCCTGAAATACACAAATACTAAAATACAAAATAAATGTAGTCGCATCAATGTTTGTGCTAAATGAAATAACATAATAATAATAATGCATTTAACTTATATAGCGCTTTTCTTCCAAGGAACTCAAAGCGCTTTACACAGTGAGGGGAAAGCCCACCTCATCCACCACCAATGTGTAGCACCCACTTGGGTGATGCACGGCAGCCATTTTGCGCCAGAACGCTCACCACACATCAGCTATCAGGTGGAGAGGTGAGTAGTTCTATATGCCAATTAGGAAGGAGGGGGATTATTAGGTGGCCATGTTTGAGTGAGAGACCTGGTTGGGAATTTGGCCATGACACCGGGGTTAACACCCCTACTCTTACGATAAGTGCCATGGGATTTTTAATGACCACAGAGAGTCAGGACACCCGTTTAACGTCCCATCCGAAAGACGGCACCCTACGCAGGGCACATGTCCCCATCACTACCCTGGGGCATTGGGAATTATCTTTAGACCAGAGGGAAGAGTGCCCCCTACAGGCCCTCCAACACCACTTCCAGCAGCACTGGTCTCCCATCCAGGGATTAACCAGGCCCGACCCTGCTTAGCTTTAGAAGCAAACCAACAGTGCAATACAGGGCTCTATGCTGCTGGCTTGTAGCTAATGCTTTACATAACAAGTGTCATCATGACTTCCTTGTAGAGATGCCAGATGGCTGCTTTTGTCACATGTGATGGCAACAGCTCTCCAGCAAAGTTTTTTGTCCTGGGTGGCGTCAGGTAATACTACTGCACTATCCTCTGCGTAGTTGTTGATGAAGTTCACAACTCGGTGCAAATCCTCATGTTTCAAGTGTAACTTTGGCTTGATTGAGCTGCTCTCTTTTTGATGTAGGACTGGTGAAGAAATCAGGCGTGCCCTACTGATTCTGAAAAATAACCACAACTGTAATGTATTGTCAGTTGTGGCAATGTCTCTTTAAGTGGTGCTTCGGCTTCTGTACTTTTTGACACCTTGAGGTTTGACACCTCCCTCTCTGTGTGTTCGGGCACAGTAATAAAATGGCGCTGAGCTAGACTCGGTACTGAAGTTCTGTGTCAGTCGCATTATTTTACATTGTGTCAGAAGTCTGTTCAGGAACAATTAAAAAAAAGCATGTCAGTATCACAGTATGATCACCCAAAGATTGACTGGGATGCTCCTGATCTGTACCAAGATTTCGAAAGATTTCGGAGCCATGCCACGTTCGTTTTCGACGGCCCGCTGTCGGAGCAAACAGAGAAGCAACATGCAGGCTGGCTGGGCACGTGGATCGGAGAGCAAGGCACATAGATATACAAGACTCTGCAATGGGGCGAAGGTGAGAAAGATGATCCGTCCAAAGTTCTGGATAAATTCGCCAACTAAGTAAGGCCGAGAAAAAACAAGAGAATAGCTAGACATCACTATAAACAAAGAAAGCAAGGAATCACTGAAAGTTTCGATCACTTTGTGAAAGATTTGAGACTTATGCTCATGGATTGCGAGTATGCTGATCCAGATGATATGTTGATTGACACAATAATAGCAGGGGTCAAAGAAAAACGTGTCCAAGAGAGACTGTTAGACAAAGGAGAAGATTTAACACTTCAAAAGCAATTGATATTTCCCAACAATTTGAACTGTCACAGAAACAAATTAAAATAGTCAGAGAAGAGGAATCTCAAGTACAAGTAAATATCAGAAAAATCTGAAGAAATATGTACAAAAAGAAATGTATGCAGATCAACAAAACAACTGTTCAAGTTGTGGCAAAGACTCACAACATAAATGGAATCAAGGAAGATGTCCAGCAAAAGACTCTGTCTGCTCAAACTGTCAAAAACCAAACCACTGGGTGGCAGTATGCAGCAAGAGATCAGTGAACACAGTCAGTGTGGATCTGCAGCCAGAAATAGAAGAGGAAGAGATGCTGAGCATAAATGTCAAACAAACAGAAGGTCAGTGTGGTGATGACGATAAGTGGACAGCAGATATTGAAATACTGTCTAAAAAGGTACCATTCAGAATAGATACTGGTGCAAAATGTAACACGTTGACTTTAGACAGCGATCAGTTACTTCCACACGATGGTAAGCTCAAAAGCTCTAATCGAGTGTTAAAGTCCTACTCTAACCACAAGCTAAAGCCAATAGCAGCGGTTGATCTGCTGGTCAAATACAAGAATGCTGAGATGTCAGCAGAATATGAGATTGTAAACATTATCAAGAAAATGTGCTTAGTGGTGCTACAGAAGAAGCATTAGGTTCAGAAACGTTGCTTGATGCACTGCAGCCTCATGGCGGAGAGAATAAAAAGTTGCATTCTGGTCAAAGGACAACAAAAAATGTGCCGGCTGGACTAGATGATTATCCAGAGCTGACTCGCACTACTGGAGCATTGCCAGGCAAATACACAATCAAAATTGATCCTGATGCGAAAGGTGTGATCCATCCTGTCCGAAGACAACCAGCGGCACTGAAAAAGAAAATAGAGAAGAAGTTAAAAGAGATGGTTGAAGATGGACTCATCTCAAAAGTTAGCCAACCAACCAGTGGGTGAGCTCGATGGTAGCAGTTGTACGTAATGGCAAGATAAGGATCTGCATCGACCCAAGTGACCTAAATAAAGTCATAAAAAGAGAGCATTACCCAATGCGCACCATCAAAGAGATTGTATCTGCAATGCCTGGTGCTAAGGTTTTCTCAGTCTTAGATGCCAAATCTGGTTTCCTGCAAATAGAGCTAGATTAAGCATTATTGCTGTTGACCACATTTAACACGCCAATTGGTAGATTTAGGTGGATTAGACTTCCTTTTGGCCTGAAATGCTCACCAGAAACTTTCCAGCGCATTATGGATGAAATGCTTGAGGGCATCAGTGGCGCAATCAGTGTCATGGATGACATCCTCATTGCAGCATTTTCAGAAAAGGAACATGATGAGGTCCTTCAAAAAATTATTCAGAGAGCAACAAGCTATAATCTGAGTCTCAACTTTGACAAATGCCACATAAAGACATCTTCTGTGCCCTACGTGGGACACCTGATAACATCAGATGTTTTGAGGGCAGACCCGGCAAAGATAGAAGCCGTCAAGTCCATGCCAAAACCAGCAGACAAGGATGGTGTCCGGCGTTTCCTGGGGTTTGTCACCTATCTGTCTAAACTTTTGCCAAACCTCAGCGAAGTTGACGCTCCTCTGAGGCAGCTCCTGAAAGCTGACGTCGAATTTGCATGGCAACCAGCACAACAGCAAGCTTTTGATAAACTAAAGGACTTATGCACAAAGTTGCCTGTGCTACGTTTTTTTGATCTGTCCAAACCTGTTGAGATCTTCTGTGATGCCAGCAGCAGCGGCCTCGGTGCAGTCCTACTGCAAGACGCTCATCCAGATCACTGACAGATACGGAAACATGCTATGCGCAAATTGAAAAAGAGATGCTTGTTCATGCTTGTGTCAAATTACATAATTACATATTTGGAAACCATGTGACAGTGTACAATAACCATAAGCCTCTGGAAGACATTTTCAGAAAGCCACTGCTCTCTACACCTATCCGAATACAGAGAATGCGTCTTCATCTGCACTGGTATGGTCTGACTGTTAAATACAGACGAGGAAAAGACATGGAACTGCCCGACACACTGTCCAGAGCACAGCTGCCAGAGAACAAGCCAGAGGTGGAGAGTTTTGAGTGTACCTCTATGCTCAACTTCGTTTCAGTCAGTGAGCAGAAGTATGCAGAGCTCCAGAACTGTACAAAGGAGGAGCTTAGCTGCCTACAACAAACAATCCAACAAGGCTGGCCAGACCACAGGCAGGATGTGCCTAATGCAGTACAACCATACTGGGACTCACAAAGCCAGCTTGTCGCCTCAGATGGTGTTGTTTACAAAGGCCTGCGCATAGTGGTACCCCCTTCCATTACTCTTCACTATTCTCACATAGGAATAGTGAAGAGTAAGCAGAGAGCTTGTGAGGTCCTATACTGGCCAGGCATGAGTTCTGAAATTAAACAAATTGTGAAGAACTGTGGCAAGTGTGCAGACTTTCAGAACCGGCTGCCTAGGCAACAACTAAAACCAACAGAAACACCTGATCTTCCATTCGAAGAAGTAGCTTCTGACCTGTTTGAGTTTGAAGTAAACCATTACGTTTTACTGGTGGATTACTACTCTAAATTTATCGAAGTAGATGAGTTGAAAGGCCTACAAAGTCGTGCTGTCATAGAAAATCTTAAGGCCCAGTTCAGCAGACATGGCATCCCCACCATCCTTCGAACAGACAATGGTCCACAATATGCATCGGACGCGTTTAAGGATTTCTGCCATAGTTATGGAATTGAGCACAAGACATCATCACCAAACACGCCACATTCCAACGGTGAGGCAGAGTGCACAGTCCAGACTGTTAAGAAGCTTTGGTCCAAGGCTACAGATAAGCACCTTGCGCTGCTTGACTACAGAACTACGCCAATAGAGTCAGTGAGCCTGTCACCAGCTCAACTGCTCATGGGCAGACGGCCCCTGAACAACCTGCCTGCTGCTCGTCTGCTGTTCACACCAGCAGCGTACGACCCCCTCAAAGTTAAACGGCGGCTGTACAAAGAAAAAAAAGTTCAGAAGTTCTATTAAGACCGCAAGAGGGCAAGTGGCCCCGTGCAGCACTGAAACCTGGAGATGAAGTAAGAGTGCAGCCGCACCCCGGCAGTCACAAGTGGTCTCCTGGAGTCGTGGTGAAGGAACATTGTGCCCCAAGATCTTATGTTGTGGACTGTGGAGGTAGAGAGTACCGCCACAACATTCAGCATCTTCGCAAGTGCACGGCAACTGCTAATGGGTCCCGTCACAGGCTTGGTGATGAGCAATGGACAGAAATAGTAGAGCCAGAGACAGTGGAGGAGCCAGAGTCTGTGGATTGTCCTGGTTCCTCCCAAACACCTACAGAACTAGAGACTGCTAAGCAGACACTGCCAAATGGGCAGTACACTACCAGGTGAGGCAGAGTTGTGAAGCCTCCTGACAGGCTCTGTTTGTAGTTAGGGGTAAAGACACCTTGTGGAAGTGATGTGCTAGAAACCTCTCCTTCCTAGTTACTTGTGTTAATTTTCTTTATAGTAGGGGTGTGCAAGTTTTATTTAAAAAAAAAAAAATGTCAAGGTTTATTGTGGGTAATATCTGTTCTGTGCACAGGAGGGTGTTAGTCTAGGTATTGCTTTATGCTTAGGAGGGAAGATGTAATGTATTGTCAGTTGTGGCAATGTCTCTTTAAGTGGTGCTTCGGCTTCCGTATTTGTGAGTTTTGACACCTCCCTCTCTGTGTGTTCGGGAGCAGTAATAAAATGGCGCTGAGCTAGACTCGCTACTGAAGTTCTGTGTCTGTTGTATTATTTTACACAACAATATTTTGTATTAGCTAAGACTTGGCTCAGCCACCGTGACACCAGCCACACCTGTATCACAGTCGGATTGAGTATTCAAACAACTATGCCTATTTTTAGACATTAATTTCCTAAACAACACCTCAGGAATATTAGTTAGTTACCTAGGCTAATGTTTCTATCAGTTTACCATTTGTCTGGCCTACCAGCGATATCAACTAACATTTGCTTTTGTGCAACAATAAAAAAAACATTAAAAAATGTAAAAGTCAACTGGAAGATAGCTTCAATTGGTAGGTTATAATATGTTCTAAATTACAAGTGTTAGTTTAGTACTTCAAATTGCATGTTTCAAACGTGTAGCCAGTTAGCTAAGCTAATGTTTCCATCAGGTGGCCTACTGTACCAGCTATATCAACTAACACATGTAAATGGCAACTGAAATATCATTTAAATAAATCCTTACCATTCAAAATCATTAACGTACTTCAAAACATAACACAGGCTATCTGAAATGACATGAATAAGACAACTAAACTTAACAAAATTACGTTATCCAAATCATTGATTTCCTCTTATTCTGAACCAGATAGTGCCAAAACGCTTTTGTCATCCTGTAAAAGGTGATCCAAAACCACCTTTTCATACTGATCTGTGTTTCCAGCACTCTGTAAATTAAGGCCAGTGATGTGGTTGCGGGCGATTGCAAGTTATCTGCAGTTCTCCATGCTGTTGTGTTTCGAATGCCCAGCTGAACACTGTACAGGCAGGGGCGGACTGGCCATCGGGAGGATCGGGAGTTTTCCCGAACGGCCGGTCTATTCCGGGCCAAACGGGCCGTCACATTTTACTTTGACGGCCGGTCGGACGTATTAAAACAAGTGAAAGTAGGCTGAAATGGACAGGCTGTTGCAAAACTGCGCTCTGGCCCGGCCGTCAAATCGAGAGAGAGTTCCTCTATATTCAAATGAGGAGAAACACAGAGTGAATGATTGACGAACGCGGGGAGCGACAGATACAGCGCACGCGCGCGCGCGCCCCCCCCCACCGCCGGCCGCTCCATCCAAAGTCCCGGGCCGAATTTTTTCCCAGTCCATCCCTGTGTACAGGTGAATATACAAAACAACATGAGACAGCAACAAATCAGGAAGATTTATGGGCGGGGACTTCTATTTTTGTTAATAGTAATAATAATAAGCAATTTTTATTCAACTTATTTCACATATCTACAGAATACAAACAGTTTGTTTTTTATCAAAAATGAAAGTCCCACAGTGATGGATGTGTGTGGCAGATGTCATTCCTCCACATGCAACCTCTAACATATGTTTTTTTAACTGCTCAAAATTGAGCTATTACTGGACCTTTGTATTCCATACCCTGTCAGAAACACTTAAAATTAGTATAAATCCATGCCCCCTGACAGCGGTGTTTGGAGTCCCAGGGGACTTCCTCTCGCTGAATTATAAAAATGCAGATATCATTGCTTTTACTACACGTAGGATTTTGCTACAGTGAAAGTCCTCTCAACCACCACTAGCCTTTCATTGGCAATGTGATGCTTGTCATTTTAAAAAATAGAGAAAAGTAAGTATTCCATGAGGGGATCACAATAAAAATTCTTAGAAAAATGGCAGACTTTTATTTCCTATTTTAATAGCTTGCAGAGGATACCCTCTGATCTGAGTCAGATCATATGAAGCTCCTAGTATAAAGTGTAATTTATTTTCATTATTGAATGTATTTGTATTTATGTTAGTGTGATGTCAGTCTGTTTGGATTTTTTGTGTGGGGTTGGGGGAGGTGGGTGGGTTGGGGATGGGTAGCGGGAGGGTGGTATAGGGGTCGGGAAGTATGTTGTGGGGGATTATAATTTTAAAAATTGTATTGATATACATGTTGCTGGACACAATGGCCCTCATTTATGAAACGTGCGTACGACCTAAAACAGGCGTACGACGGGCGTACGGCGATTCTTACGCAAAGCAAGGGATTTATCAATTTGAACGTGATCGTAGGCTGCGATAAAATCTCACGTCTGGTCTGACTTCGTGTACGCAAATTCTATAGTGTGACTAGCCGTGTTCATGGTATAACCACCT
>JACXGM010032123.1:0-12745 GCA_016801145.1 Umbra pygmaea
CCCTTGTGTTTCCACCTTGTCCTTGTTCGTCAATGTCTACTGTTACGTGTCTCGTGTTTATTCCAGAGTTTCTCGTGTCTCCTGTTTTCGCCCCACGTGGCAGTATATTGTTTCAATATTAAGTATTTTGTTATTAAAGACCCTTTGATTATTGCAACCTTCGCGTTTGTCTCTACCACTTCCTGAGGATACGTGACAGCAATATACAGTTCAAACAGTTGTATGGCAAATGTATGCACATACTACTGTTCTCCTCTAGATAACGGTGTCAGCTAAAAAACTCAAATGTAAATGATCAAAATCCAGCATTCAAATGTGTTCTCCATAAATGACTACAACCTCCAATGGGTGGTATTTACTAGAGCTAACAGAGCTGTTCCAAAACACTTCCTCTCCTACTTTTTCAAATATATGACACCAGCTGAAGGCAATAAACTAATAGAAACAGACACAGTGATAATTTGTCCCTCCAGGATGGGAGTTGAATCTTCCTGGTATGTGTGATATGAAAGGTATTTGCCCATTTTGATATTTCTCAGTTTTGAGTTCAGATGAATATTGTCAGAAAGAATTAAGAGACCACAAAAAATTCTGGTTTTACTATTGATAAATACTATTGTGTTTGGGTTAAATAAATAAAAATGTTTTATTCCATAAACTACTGACAACATTTGTCCCAAATTCTAAATACAAATATTGTTATGCAGAGGATTTATTTGCAAACAGTCAAAATAACAAAAAAAATTGAATAATGGAAAGAAAATAAGTTTATAATAATTTTTAAACAACACAATACTAATATAAAAATTTGCAGTGGTCTCTTAAAGGACAATTCCGGCATAATGATCCTAGGGGTTAATAACACATGGGTACCGAGTCGACCGTTCTATGGGATATGTTTTCATGCTAATCGAATGTGCCCAGTTTTAGTGTGAACTGATAATTACCTTATAACGCTAGTTGTGAGGGTATGGATGAAGTAAAAGAAATAGCTATTTCATACCACTTACAAGACTCAAAAAAGCACCACACTTCCACAGTAGCATAATGAGGGTCCCTACATGCAAACCGAAGCATTAAGAACTTTGTAAGTGTACAGACAGTTTATTATGAAGATAGTTTAAAAAACAGTAACGTTTGCGTATACAGACAGGCACATCTTGGGAAAACAGATTCCACCAGTCGAACCACGAACGCCATGCTACATGAACTACACTGTGAGCCAATTGTGTTTGATTTTACTTTGCATTGCTAGCTATACATCTTGTTCATTGAACTGCATGACCAAAAAACCTCTTACCATGGGAGATTCCAAGTCACAGTTCAGCTCATCATGTAGCACGGCGTTCGTGGTTTGACTGGTCAAGTCTGTTTTCCCAAGATGGCACCTGCCTGTATATGCAAACATTATATCTTTTTAGTTAACTGTCTGTACACTTACAAAGTTCTCAATGTTTTACAAAACATATCCCAGAGAACGGTCGACTCGGTACCCATGTTTTATTAACCCCTAGGTTTGTTTTGCGCCCGAATTGTCCTTAAATTTTTTCTCTGAGCTGTATAGAGGGAGTTTTATTGTAATCTATCTTACAATAATCAGAAATAAAATGGTGAGAAATCTATTGTAGGTAAACTCAGTGGGATAGTTAAAGCTATTTTTTTCTTAGCAAAAACCCCTTTGTTCTTTCAAAAATATGTGCTCATTCATGTGTAATTACTTCCATTAACTAATCAAAGTATTTTCGTAAGCGTAGAATCTTCCATTCCCAATACGTACAATGGTGCTGCTCCAATTGCGGCAGCCATGTTACGCATCCATCTTTAAAATACATCAGCCAAAGAGGGACATACCTGGAAATTCAACTCTGCCTTTTGCGCTTTTACACTAGTGGCACTGTGATGAATGCCAGGGGGAGATTACTCATGACTGCCAGCAAATTTCAAAGTCTGTTGAAGATGTAATGTCATGTTGTGAGTGGTGAAAGTAGAGAGGAGGACTCAGGTATGCAGGTGGAAAAGGTGGTTGCTGGTTTTATTTTAAATGTATCCGGGTAAACAATGCCATCTGGTTGCAGGGTTCAGCCTAGTTGACCACACCGTTTCTGACAATAAGTGAGTGACTGGCACAACATCAGGGTAGGAGATATATATATATATGCAATAAGGAAAACTCCTCCTGGAAATACGCACACCCTAAACTGGATAGACAGTAACGCATGAACAAACGCACAAAGGCGACTCCCTTCTCACAACACGGATAAAGCAGTTGGTCCCGATCGATCCTAAATAGGACACAGCATTTCACACTGAACAGTATTCACAATGAACCACGCCCTCCTTCTTCTTCTTCTTCTTCTTCTATGGGGTTAATGGCGGATCGCAACCAACCGAAGGCGCATACACTGCCACCCACAGTACCGGAGAGCGAGGCCGTACACGGCACACCCACGACATCTCCACCCAACACACCTCACTACCCTAGAAAATAACACACAACCCCCTACCCCCCACACCACCCCCACCCCTTACCCTACTACCTACCCTCCCCCTTCCCCTTCATCAACTCGTGCACCATTTCCCCCGTGACATCAGTAACACCCATAAAATCCCTCGCAGCACCCACCACAACATCAATCCTCGCATTCCGTCCCTTAACCAGACTACACACATTCACCACACTACACAAAAACGCCAAAAACTCAACCCTGCCAACCATTAGTGAATCCTTGCCAACCACACACTCATGCTTATACGTCTCCGACACCACCACATTGCGAACACCCAAACCGACCTCCGACACAGGGCCTACAACCCTCTCCTTTTCCACCAGCACACCAACCCCTAATCCCTCCACTCGTCTCACCGCTTTCGCATACGTGACCCCATCCACCACCTTAACCCGCTGTGCCTCCGCCGCCTTCTTCTGGAACCTCACACCCCCCAAACGCCACACTGTGATCCCCACCACAATTACAGCACCTCACAACGTCCCCTACCCCACACTTACCATACTCATGAGCACCCCCACACCTACTCTTCCCTCTGCACACAGCAGACACATGCCCCATACGCTGACAATTAAAACACCTCAGCGGCGGCGGCACATATTCCCTTACATAAAAACTCAGAAACCCAAAGTGCACCCTACTTGGCAACAGCCCCTTAAACTCCAACAACACCGTGGGACTCACCTTACCTAACCCCACAACCCCTCCCGACACCACCTCTCTTAGCTCCTCCATAGATATATCCTCTGGCACACCCGTGATCACCCCTCTTACCTTCACTGCACTCCCAGGCACCATACACTTCACCTTACCCCCATTCAACACCTCCAACTTCAGCAACTTATACCTCTGAGCCACACTACCCACCACAATAAGCACCCTACCACCACTCAAACACCTAGCATCCACAACCCTACCAACCTGATCCCTAATCGCCAACATGAGCGACACTGGGTGGAACATCATACGAGTCGAATTTGCAAACACCACCACCACCTTATACCCTTGCTCCCCACCACCAAGCGCCGACCCTCCACCCCCTCCTGAAATACTCTCACCACCCTCTTTCTTCCGTGCCCGCTTTTTCTTCCGCCGAACATACAGAGTTTCCTCAAACCCTACCCCTAGACCAGCACCCCCCACACTCCCATCCGAACTCCCCGCCATGCCGACCTCACTCACCGTACGGGCGTCGCGACCCGCCACCACCCCGGGGATCTTTCCGCCCTGTCCTCGCCCCTCTCTCTCATGCAGCAAATCCCTCGCCACAGTCTCAGCTCTCTCCCGCTCACACTCGGAACCACTAGCAAGCTTAAAGACGGCCTCCACAACAAACGTGGCTTCCGGACCACGCTCCATGTCAGAGCCCGGCGACGACACATAATGCCTCCACGGTCGCCCTGCCACCCTCCGCGCTGCCAACCAACCAGGTTCCGCCATTCCGTCAGAGCTCATTCCTCCTCTCCAGCAACCACGCCCTCCTCTCATTCACCTGGACTGATATAGGAACTGAGCCAACCAGCTGACATAGATTAGGTAATTAAATTAACTCCCAATCAGTACCAGGTGAAAGAGAGGAAGGCGCTACATAGCACACATAATAAACTAAACACTATATTCATATATAGAGAAATCCACAGTACATAAACACTGACATAAGTATTAACAAAGACATTCACAATAAACTAAAATAAACATTACATACATACATATATACATACTAGAGTCCAATCTCTCGTTCATATGTGGAACGGGAATCCCCACTCTGGGACCCGTTAAATGTAAGTTCATGCCTATTCTCGAGGACATGTAATGGCAGCGCTGGCCCAAGCTTTACAGTAGGCAAGAACGTTCGCCTGGAAACACGAACTCTGATTTTCGGTTTCAAAATAATAGCACTCGTGGTTCATTGCAATAATCATTGTTAATTCATTGCATAGTGTCCATGTTCATGTTTTGCTAAAATTAGTATTTTGTTGGAATTAAACAGACTCTAGTAAACGTTTTTCAAATTTAATCGTGTTTTCACATGAGACACTGACAATTTATTCAATCAAATTGTGTGTACAACATATTTGTTACTTTTATTAATAAAACATGTTAAATTATTATTTTTTGCTATCACATGCTCTTATTGTTTATTTACACACAATACATTTGCATTTGGTTACAATTCACGGGCTGTGTAGTGAATTAACAATGATTATTGCAATGAATTAAAACAAGCGCTATCGTTTTGAAAGAAAAACTAATATCCAACTTTGCATTGCTGGCATAACAGCGCGAGGGGCTAGAATGGTATTCAGTTGCTTGTCATATACAATTTCACCACTAGATGCGAGCAATTCTTACACAAGGCATTAAGGTATTTGTAATTACTTGCATTAACTATCAGGGAGGATATCCGATTGGGAATATCTATAATTCATAGAGCTCTGGAATATACCATTGATAGAGCAATTGGTGTGACATTAAAAGATGTCTTTGTTTTTACAGAAATTTGACCGTACCTGCACATCGGACGCATGTCAGGTCATTGCAGAATTATTGTTGGTGAATGTGTATTCCTTCCTCACATGTACTTGGATGCTTTTGTTGACTTGTTCTGGATGAATTTTGTATTTAGTTTTAAGTACTAGACTGACAAATAGTATCAAAAATGTAAGGAAGGAGAACTTTATTGTCCCTGATTCCAGGGATAGAGCACCAGATATGGAGCGATTGAAAACAGAGTGCTCTTTTCCCACGGGAAAGTCCACAGGAAGGTTTTAACAGGCTTTACACATTTTATCACAGGATTGTCTGACAGTCTATACAGATGTATGAATACGGTGCCCTGTATTGTGGCGACATGCCATGGACATAACTGGTATTCTCATTTTTAGTTATTCCCACACCTGAGTCATGTTAACCATTAGACTCAGCTGTTTTACATTTAGTTATTAGTGTTACTATTTGAGACACCCAAACCCTGCCTAGGGTGATTACTATTGTGCAGTTGTTGCTAGTCATACTGCCATTCTGCTGATTATATATTGTTATTTTTGATGATATTAAAGTACTTAACTCTCCACCTGCTTCTGCCTCAGTTTATTCAGCTTCAGCGGGACAAGTCTGGTTGCATTTACTTGTTTGGTTGCCAAGAAGCTTCTGTACACGTCTGAATTCATTGCAATGCCATCATTCATTACACCATCAATAAAGGCATACAATTTGAAGGCTACTAGACCATCCCACAACCATTTGCATAGGCAGGCAATGTTATAGGTTATTCAGTAGTGATATGAAAGGGTTCACACAAAGTCAATATACACTTTAGCACAGCAAAACATAGGCAGCACTGCACTTAAATAATTACACTGTAGGATCACATCTCTACACAAAGAGCACGCTAACACCACACTCGTATATGTTTCACAATTCTACTTCAGGCGTTAAGTCAATGGTAAATCTACTACCACTCACAATGCTTCCTGTTCCTTCCTCCTTGTAATGATTCACCAGTAAAGTATGCTATTAAAACATAAAAAAGAACAAACAAAGAACATTAAATGTAACAAAATGTAGTCAATCCTGGATGGACCCTGAACCATACAGTAGCTCACCCACTGTGGTCTGAATCAACCAATCGAAAGTGGGTGACCTCACATTGGAATCACAGAAAAAAACAGAACTCCTTCCGGGGTCTGAAGCAAGTAGGGGTGGCTCCACGGCCGACTGACGTCACCCCTCTGATATCCTGGTTCTGCTAGTGGTGTTGTGAGGGTCTCCGGGTGCTAGGAAAGGCAAAACATAGTGGTCAGATATGGGCCGATATACTGTGGCAATCAACAAGCTTACGGGAAGAGACAGCATGTAAATTACTGTCCTTTTGTGATTGGGTTAGTGAGTGTCATGATCCTTTTATCTTCTCCTCCTCAGCGGCTGGGTCCAACCCTTAAATTTTCCTCGATGCTGGAAGGACACAACAATTGTATCAGCCACCATCACAATGTACTCACAGACTTGCTCATGGGGACATGCAAAGACCATTTCTTTTTACTTAGCCTTTCCAACTGAAGTCCCCAATGGCACCATCTGCCTATCGCCATCATCATGCTGCTCTTCCTTGTCCGCTTACAACTTAAATGACTGGATGAAGCAGAGTTGTCACAACTCATTTTGTTTTGTGGCTAAGGGACCTGTTTTAGGGGAACTTGGCAACATCTGCTGGATATCCTGGACATTACATTTATATTATCAACTTAGACTTCTATTCATCTTTATGTTTTCACACACCTGTTTCATATTCCCATAATTTGTCTGCTCACCATTTTAGGTTTCCCAATTAATGTCTCTATATTTAGATTATGTGTTTGTTCAGGTGTGTGCCTCATTGAAAATGTTTTGCTGCCATTCTGTCAGAATGATCTACTATTGTGAAGTGTGTGTTATTTCTGCCCGAATACCCATTTTCTAGGAATTTTCCTGCTGTCGCGGAGTGAGCCTACTAATAGTGAGTTACTATTCTTAATGTATGTTTATTGCCTGAGTGTATTTTCAGGACATTAATTTTGATAGTACTCCTGCCTTGTTACTGCAAGCATGCTGAAAATGCCCAGGCTGTAGAAGGAACCATAGTTAATCACACAGCTGTATAGGTTTTACTTGACTAAACCTATAGGCTTATGTTTACATACAGTATATGTCTTAAGATTCTATAGAAAATATTCTATTCAAAAATAATGTTTGTTAATACCTCTTTCTGTTCTGTATAGGAGGGAGGATTGGAGTGGGAACACTGGGGTGTCCGGTGTGTTACTGTGTGGCAAATGGTTTACATGGCTTACAGTTAGGAGGGCCCCTTAGCAGAATTACTTAAGGCCACAGGGAAGTCAGGACCAACTCTGGCTATAGAACACAGATATACAGGTCTGCAATTAGTTCCACCCCATGTTTACAGTTCTCCCACCATGTTTGCCATTTCTCAAATGGTTCCATAAACAACCCAGGGTCACAGTTCCCTATCTCCCAACATGTTTCTCAAATGATTCCATGACCATCCTAGGCTTGAATTTCCCTTCCATAACAATCACAGATTCACATTATTCTAACTACCACAACATTTTAAATTTCTCAGTTGGTGCAAAGTCAGTACCAGGTTAACACATCTCTATCTGCCACCATATAAGCCATTTGTCAACAACATTGAGGAGTACTTTTCAGTGTTGGAAGTTGGATGATCACAGATCTAGTATTAGGAAACGGACTGAACACGCAAACAATAAGGAAGTGAATAGAAATTGGCAATAATTCTGACACTAGGTCTTATAACCAATAACACACACATATAGTACCGTAAATACCCGAATATAAGACGAGGTTTTTGTCCTTAAAATAGGCTGAAAAATTGGGGGTCGTCTTACATTCGCGATATAGACAAAATCACGGGGAAACGGAGAAAGCAGGGGGAAACGGCAGAGGGCGCCAACACAATAGGCTAATTAATGACAGTGTTATAAATTAAATAAACAATAAATTGCTGCAATTGGAGAGATCAAGAGATCATCTTGAGAAAAGCGCTTCAAAAGTTGGTCAAATAAAACAACACGTTCGAAACAGTTCATCATTCATTTCTGAACTCATTGACAGAGTGCACTTTATTTTGTGACATTAATCCAAATATTTAAATGTGCTATATGTAAAACGGACAGCCAGCGTTGAAAAATGGGTACTCTCAGAATCGAAACTAATGTGACAAACAAGATCAGCGCAATCATGACAAGCGAACAGTGTTTTACTACGTCTATGGTCATGGAACCGTTTAGAAACATGCATAGTTTTTTTAGGTTGTCTAGAATCTCTATGATCTCGTTCGTTTGTTTGCTGCTTTCATGGCTGTAGCGCGCTGGGTTTGCGTTTTTACAGGTATGCCTGGCAATCCGTTCGTGCTGTCAAAATGGGCAGTTGATAACAAAACATAAACATAAATTCCGTGTCGGAACGTACTTTTCCAAAAGAAAAAATACTGACATTAGCATTGTTTTCAGAAAATATAGTATTTCAGCTTAACATGTTTCCTTAATATCTGATGAGGCATTGGCTTCATTTTTGGATTTATTACAGTACGTGTATTACATTATAGCACATTTAATGAATGGTGTTAAAATGTTGTTTTTTTCAATTAATTATCAATAGAATTTTCAAATAAAATTATTTTCTGTTGAAATTATTTTCCCCAAAAATCTTTTGTCCCCAAAAATAAATCTGGAAAATGGGGGGGTCGTCTTATATTCAGGGTCGTCTTATATTCGGGTATATACGGTATATTGGAGAACACAAAGCACTTTTCAAAATGCTGCAGGATGATCCCACAGTGCTGACCTCATGGTCTCTATAAATGTTGCATTTGACAGGACATTCATGAAAAATTTGCCAAAACGAACCTGACTATGGGTTCTCAGATTTTCCCCGGACTTCTTGCACGAGGCAGCGCAAATTGGCATAGTGCTGCCCAGGATTTTGGGTTAGTCAAATTATCTATCCTGCTACGTCACTCTCCAGCTACTCCTTGTGTCCAGATCGAGTGCCTGTAAATTCAATTGTGGAAGTATAGTCGTTGCACATAGACTAAGTCTAAAACCGACCCCTCCACTCTACCCTCGGCCCTCGATTTGCGCATTCACGCGTGCCTCCGCCATTTGCACAAGTGTCCCAAAGCTGAGGGAGCGATAATGATCAAGGGTGTAGGGGCTAATTAGACCCTCCGATACCCACTTACAATGAGTGTGCACTGACGCAGCCTTTGCTAACAGCTGTTTCTCAATGTGTAGGCTGCATCCTCCGAAGGCCGTATTTGAAGGCGGATTGCGTAACAGCAGTGCTACGAAGGCTGTCTCAATTCAAACTCTGCACCCTTCGAAGGCCGCATTCATCACCACGGCGCAATGAAGGCTGCCCCAGTTTGGAATGTCATTCAAATGCGATGCCAAATCCGCCCATCATTTTCTAAGGCAAATGAAGGATACAAAAAAGGGCACTTCGCAGCCTACCCTTCCCCAGAATTCATAGTGCACCGTTGATGACGCAATTGTATTCAAAGAAAATAGCTGGTGTTAATAGCATGGTGGCCAAGGAATTCTCATATAAATGTCTGTTTTTCTTTGTTTTTATTTTCATGCTTCAACTGCCTGAAAACAGGGTTAAAACTTGTCAACCCATTGGACCTGCCTCTCGCTTTGCTTCTTCCTGGAGCTGTATTCTGCAAGCAAAACTAATGATGATGTCATAAGTTCAGTGTTATGATAAAACCTACAAAATAAAAGGCTGAATGTCAATGTATATCAAAAGTGTATAATTCCTCCAGTAACATAAATAAACATTGAGACACAGCTAACAAGTGGCTAAGGAAGTAGACTCCCATAATGCACCGGGTTACATTTGAGCATGCACAATTTTGCACAAAAAATGGATAGGTGGGCCAAGTGATATGACGTGCGCTTGTTTGACACATGAATTAAAAAATATTTAAATGGTTAATTATGGTAAGTTCATCTTTAAAGAAAAGGATTTGAAAATGCTAAATCAATTATTGTTTTGTGATTCAACAGTAGACCATATACTGCACCAATCAAGTCAGGAGTATGTCCCGTAGATGATACATTTACTAAACTCCTAGCCACACTGGGAAAAGTAACGCTCTGAGATTAGTCATCAACACGTGACTACGGAGGGCACTCCGAGCGAGGGGGTAGGCTGTAGGGGGCGATTTGGGATTCACAGGTATTCATCCTGTGCATCCCGTCACATCTACTGCAATAAGATTGCTGTGTTCACTCTGAAAGAATCACTGTACATGGCTATGCACATGCAATGATATTTCAACCATGTTAAGAGGCTACAAGCGCGTTTTAAAATGTAAATAATAATAAATAGGCAGAGCAATCTTTTCAAGAACTTGCAGTTGTAGTAAGTTGATAGGGAGGCCCTAGATGTGTGGAGTGATTTTGGAAGCAATAGACTCAATAACAGTGAAGCTACTGAAATGTATGTTTGTATCGACTTGCGGTTTTGAAATTTGTAGACTGTGCCTAGACGTTCGGCTGAAGGCAGAACGCTCACATTGCTGCACTTTATTTATCCACATATTTCGATGGTTCTTTTGGATGATAACCGTGTTGTAGCTTCCCAGCTAGCCAGAAGTGTCGGCCCAGATCCGGCCCACATCTGGGCCAAATTTGGCCAGATCTGGGCCGACACTTATGGCTAGCGCTAGCTGGGTTGTTTTCTACCTTACTACGGTTAGATAGAGCTGCCTATTGTGTAATGTAAACTTTTCGCTTAGGGACCACAGAGCTCAACAGTCCCGCCCCTCGTCCGAGAGAGCTTGGGTTCCGGAAGCTTTGCGTTTCCAACTCTGGCAGGCTGCCCGAGTCGTACGCCTGTGTCGTAGCAAACATAATGGATAGTTAGAGAACTGTAAATACGTTTACTGAGCTGTAGATTATATCATATTTGAAGGATGACATTGTGTAAGTGAAGTTAGGTAATTTAAAGTAATGTAAAGGCGAAAAGACAACACTCGCAATGTTTTATGGGATGAGTAGTTCCTTTGCTCGGAATAAAAAATATGTACACAGTCTTGTACCTTTGACTTTTTTCGGATTTGCGGTTGATTTTTTTCACTCGAAATTATATTTTGTATGCTTATGAGCCATGTCGTAGCTGGTTAGCATAAGGCATGGTCTAAAACCCTTTATATACAGATTTTACCAGAAGTTAACGGGAGAAATGAATGGGAAATTTACTTCTGGAACCCAAGCTCTCTCTGACAAGGGGTGGGACTGTTGAGCTCTATTCGGTATTTATGGCATGCACCACCGGAAAAATAGTGGAGGGTCATCTCTTTTCATTCTTTGTTGACTGGAGGGTCACTCAACATTTTTTAGTCTAGCCCGGGGGGTCACCCAACTATTGTATTCATGAAAACAGCAACATTTTAAAGTGGCTTTCATTTGTGCATATTTTTCCATGTAGGTCGCAGTCTCGGCCCCCCTTAGCTAGCAGATGGGTCTGACCCAACAAAAAATCGCACTATGCCCCACCCAAATTGACGCTTGTCTGAGAAATTGAGTTTTGGATAATGTTCAGCTTCGGCAGCTTTACCCAAGGCGGTAGCTTTTCATCCGGAAGTCGAGGCTTGAATGTAGCGATTCAGATGCTACCAGGCTATCAGCTCACGTTAGCATTCCATTCATTCCAATGACTTTAGGGGTCACTTTGACAGCGAATAAATTGAAATCGGAAGCGTTTAAATACTCTATTTCTCCATTGTTTTTTCTAAAGAAACAGGACTATGGATAAAAAGCTCCAATACCTTGTACCTCACGTTATGGCCCCGTATCAGCAGTTTTTGTAAACTTATGCTAGTTCCTGTCTAATAACCACGTGACTTCCTGTCGCACAGTAGAGAAATTACCGTATATTCCACTAGATGCTCGCAGACAATCGGTGGGACATGGAGGCATGCAGTCAAGGGAGAAGCCCATCGGAACAAAATATTTCTTTCTCTATTTCTACTATGGTCTCAAGTCTCTACATGAGCAAGATTCGGGAATGCTGTCTATGCAAATGGGAGCAGATTCTTCAGGCACGTCTAACAAAAAAATTACCGCTTTCAGAGACGTTGCTCACATCACATCTACGTCATCACGCTCAGCTGAGGCTGCGCAGTATGCTCGGCTATCATTTTAAAAAGTTGTTCAATTGGGCTTCAAGCTCTCTCCGTTGAAATGAATGAGATCATTCCATGCTGTTATTAATACATCCATGGCTTTACCGAGGAAGCCTAGTGACGAGTCCATAGCAACCAGTTTGTGTTGAATTTGTTATTATCACGTGTACAGATAGACCTCCGGGGGAGCTTGAGCCCCTGCCCCTTTCCCCTCAGACACAAAAGTGCCCTTTTGGCTGGTGTTATATTTTTTAATAAAAATTGTAATACTTTAATACTATAAGATTGTATACCAGTCACATTCTCTAAAATGTATTTTTCGTATATTTATTAGTGATGGGCGCTCGACACTCAAGTGTCGAAACTGTCTCGATGTTTTTCGACACTCACTGCATCGGAACAACGTATCGAGACGTGTTTCAAAAACACTGCTGGTCACATGACAAAGTGTCGTCGAAACACTTTGTCATGTGACATTGAACGATACCTGTGTCGCACTTGTCAAAAACACTGACGTATCGGGTAT
>JACXGM010032125.1:0-12744 GCA_016801145.1 Umbra pygmaea
AGAGAGAGAGAGAGAGAGAGAGAGAGAGAGAGAGAGAGAGAGAGAGAGAGAGAGAGAGAGAGAGAGAGAGAGAGAGAGAGAGAGAGAGAGAGAGAGATTGAAAAACAGGATGGAGAGATGGAGGGTGGAGGTGGGAGTAGTAGAGAGATCAATGGTAGGGGTTACTGGCATTAAAAAATGTGTTAAGCAACGCTTTAATCTAGCAAACCAATCACAACATTTCTGTTTTGGCCAAATATTTAGAAGTCATAACTTGATGAAGTCTAAAGGAAGAAACTACACAGAATAAGTGGTTAGCTTGACAGTAAAAAAGTGTAGTTCAGCTGGGATTTTTAAGCTTCAGGATAAAGCTGTTTTAGGACAGCTGGCAATATACTTAAGCACATTACAGAGTCTTGGAGATTATAGTCTAAGATCTCCAAACAGTGTTTTATATGTCCACAATACAACAACAGAATACCTGAAATTAGATTGTTATCGTCATTGTTTATTTTATTTATTTACTTGGGACAGTACACATTAATCAACAATCTTATAGCATAGATGCCAGACTATAGCATAGATGCTAATTTCCATCTGTAGTCCCAAACCTAACCTGCATGTTTTTGATGGTGGGGGAAACTGGAGCACCCGGAGAAAACCCACGCAGACACAGGGAGAACATGCAAACTCCACACAGAAAGGCCTGGGATGACCGGGGTTTAAACCCAGAACCTTCTTGCTGTGAGGCCACAGTGCTATCCACTAGGCCACCATGCCATTGTTAATTCAAATCACAAACATGGAGGCTGCTGTCACGGTCTCCCTTTAGGGACCTGACAGCCGTTTTACTTACTCACCTGTGTGTACTGTTATTTTAGTTACTGTCCTGTGTGAGTTGTTTGTGTTCTGTTTTCCCATTCCTCGTGTCATATGACCAAAAGCACATGTTTTCAGTTATCCAATAGATCCCTATGTACAGAAATAATCATTTCTCATCAGTCTGTCTATTCAAGTTGGAATGTAGTTATTGGTGGTTAACTGTTAATTGTCAGTGTTTCATGTAGATGTTTAATGATTTATATGTGCTTTTTTAACCTCCTATGCATGTGCACCCTTTTAGCTCATAATGGGTTTTTATATTGTTTTATTGTGTGCCTTACTGTGTGCTGCTTTCTTGGCTATAGGCTCACATGAAACAAGATCACCTCTTCACTTAAAAAAAGAATAGTAAAACCCACAAAATATATGTCATAAACCTAGCATGGACGTTTATCCTTGTATGTGTGTGTGATAAAAATGTGAATGTTTGCTTTAGATTGATACGAAATATGAGGACGTTTATGTTCCTGGCTGGTTGTGTTTTTTTTAAATGTGTATTATTATTTAAAATGTGTTTATGTATGTGTTTTGCTTAATGCGCCAACCTCTGCGCACTGGGAGAGTGGCACTTGGTTACTCATTACGGATAAATGGTGCACTGGGTAAATTCCCACACCAGCGCGTAATGAGTAATCAAGATGCCTATTTAATCCTGTGTTATTATGATTCTCAACTCCTGTCATGGAGGAGATGGGGATGTGGAGATATTTTCCCATCCTGAAACCTGTGCTTGTGTACATTGTGAGTTTACATATTTGATTGAGCCTTCACCTCGTTATGTGTCGTACAATATGTAGACATCATTGTTGAACCAGGCGTACTCTGTATCTTACTTTTGCGTCTGTGCCGGGTGAGCATATGTATGTAATATGTAGACGTTGTGCACTTTGTATATCAGCAGTTCCAGTTCAGATGTATCTCTACATTATTTCTGTTCATTAAACATCAAGAACGCTCCTCCTGTATTCTGGTCTCTGTTCCTCTCCTCAATATCCACCACACCATCAAAAGATGTGACATACAGTAGATGGATATCAGGTCAGTTGAGGCAATACCAGAATTACCAAATATAAGTAGTTTCATGGCATGGCTAATGGAAGGCCTCATTGCTGGTATATGACTAGTGGTGGGGGAAGAATTGATAGTTACATATTGGGATTTCTTTGAATTTCTTGGGATTTCCACACCTCTTTTAATCCTTGTCACATGGGCAACCTCTTACATGATGCAGGATGGTCGAAGATCTATCAAAACTTTTTCCAAGGACATGTTACCAAGCAGTCCAAATCTTATCAACGCGGAAACCTTACACTGCTACATATATGTATATGAGGATTACATATTTGCCAACTATTCAACCATTATTTAAATCTGCACTATGTAATGTTCCATTCATTTGTCCTGTCCGGTTGGACAGTAGATTGAAAAATATTTTTTATATATACCGGTACATGTTTTTACTGAATACAGGAATAATACAGGGACAAAATATCCCATGTCTGAAAATACACATTATTATTTTGTCCATAATATGCATTTATTTATAGTTAGATATTGTGAAATGTTGATTTTGCTATTCTACTCATGTCTGTATGTTGTATTATTTAAGTTCACAGGAGCCTAACCTGCACAGAAAAGGTTTCTCAAGAGCAATGGCAACCATGACTTATGATCTTTGGGATAACAACATATCCTTGAAAACTGTACTGAAGTGAATAATCAAGACAGATCTTAATCATGGACAGCATCAATCATTTTCTTTATGTGCACAATTTAAAATCTCTTAAGCAAGAAAATCAATGGTTTTACATCTGTCGTGGCTCAAAACAAAGCCATCTCAAAATATCTTCCCTTCAAGAATGAGTCAGAATTTGTATAATTATATTCAACTTTATTAAAACCATAACAAAGCCAAGTTGTCCATGCAAACCCCATGAAGCAACTGAATTCCTAATCCCTATGACAAGTTTAAATACCCCTTGCATCTCATTCATCTAACTTTCTCTTGTACTGCAGGGGTGGGTCTTTCACCCCCTTTCTACCAATGCTATCAACTCGGGTGTTACCTACCCACTCCACCATTTTGTATCCTCTGGGACTAGATCTAAGATCGTGGTCAATACTCCATTTTAAGATGGTGGTAAGTTTTCCTTCAGTATTCCCCTTATAAGGCCATGCTGTGGCCACAGTCCTAAGGCTGCAGCTTCTTTAATATCTTGACCAGCAGAAATCAGGTTTTGACTAGTTCCTGCCTATTGTTCTACTCACTGGTCACATGACATATAGCTGTCCCTTCACTACTAACAGTATTAGTATGCTTATATATACTGTATGCTGCTTACAGACTGTTTTAATGTTTATTGTTAAACACTACATTAAACACTACACATTGTCCACTTTCACCCATAAAAGTAACATTTGTACCTGTATATACTCATATAAACTACGACTCATTACATAAGAATATACTATACATCATGAATAAATCAAAGTGCACATGGTTAGAGTGCAAGTCTACTGTATCAAACATCATCTTTTTTTAATTTGGTGCAGCATACAAACTTCTTAGATAGCCTACATTAAACGTGTGGTAGCCTAGTAACTGTTAATGTTAATATGCAAGCTGAATGCCTTAAAGAAATGAGCCCTGCACCGGAAAGGACCGAAGTATTCTCTCACATACTCTTGACGTGCGTTCCGCTAGACCACAGTAGCCAACCGGCTCATTATGCAGACCCACAGATACAAATGAAATGAAAAATAGTCTCAAAGAGATAGTTACAAAATCCATTCCAATTAGGCTTGTTGCATTTTTTTCCAAATAGACCTGGCCGATAGACCTTGATTAAATTAATGGGTAAATAAACAGCAAACGTTTATTTTCTGGAAATACACTGACTGAAAATATAAACGCAACACTTTCTTTTTGCCTCCATTTATCATGAGCTGAACTCAAAGATCTAGGTTTTTATCTATGTACACAAAAGGCCTATTTCTCTTAAATATTGTTCACAAATCTGTCTAAATCTGTGTTATGCCTGGTGCACTAGTAGAGTTTTAAAATCCTAACCGATTTTGAAATCTGGTTGCAGCACACACTTAAAAAAAATCTTTACAGATTTTTTTCCAATCAAATCTTAAACATGCTCACACTACAAGATTTGAAAATCGTGGCGCATCACACACTACACAATGTTATTAAGATTATTGTGCCAGAGGGGGAACCTCACGTGGTCTACGCATTAGATCGAAAGCGGATATAAACAAAATCGATATTGAAAAATAATTTTATACAGGGTTTGCAAACGTTTATCCATCCATCTATAAACAAAGTACTGCCATAACAATTTCAATGTATTGTTTTACAAAATTGCCCTGTATTGTAAATTTCCACCTTTTACCAAGAGTGCTTAATGCGTTTTATATATTGGGTTGCACTTTTGGATTGGGAAACTTCCATTCAAAAGTTGTGAAACAAATCATCTCAAATAATAAGGTAGTGCTACAATTTTTTTTTATTCATAGTGAAAACTAAATGAGATGTTTCTCCATCTCTGAATTCCAATGGATCTGTGTTGCAAATTTCGCGTTGCCATTTGGAAATGTCTGTTACTACCGTCTCGTCATAGACTTGTTTCCTATTGGCTATTGCGACAGTACTGATGTAATCACAATCAAAACCGATCAAGGTCCTCGACAAGATTCTTTCTCAGATTCTCGGGAGGGGAAAATCGTGCATAAATTGGCCTAAACCTCCTGTAGTGTGTACCCGGCATTAGTGAGCACTTCTTCTTTGCCGAGGTAATCCAACCACCTCACAGGTGTGGCATATCAAGATGCTGATTAGACAGCATGATTATTGCACAGGTGTACCTTAGGCTGGCCACAATAAAATGTGCAGTTTCATCACACAGCACAATGCCACAGATGTCACAAGTTTTGAGTGAGTGAAACTGACAACTCCCATGCAGTGATTTAAAGCCACAACAGGTGGATTCAGCCCCACCGCCAGCTCTGCAGTCTACTGAATTGTTTGTGATTCCTTAGGCTGCGGAGCTGGCCATGGTGCTGAATCCACCAGACAGATTTTTTTAACAATATTTGAGAGAAATAGGCCTTTTGTGTACATAGAAAAGTCTTAGATCTTCGAGTTCAGCTCATGATAAATGGGGGCAAAAACAAAAGTGTTGCGTTTCTATTTTTGTTCAGTGTAATAAGCCAGTTGTCCCAATCAGGGCTGGGTAAAGACATTTTAGGAGGCAGAAGCTTCCTGTGCACCTGGAAAATTTGTTGATTTGTCATCGTTTGTGACCGTGACTATTGGAACTAGCAATGGTCTTAAATTGCAATGTTGCCTGCTGAGTAGCTAACGGTTAACTGAAATACCACCGGTCAGGTAGAGACGAGCGTTGCTTGTGAGGAAGGGAGAGTTGGGTTGTCAGCAAGCTGTTCGTTGACCCTTCCCAGGACCCTTTAGTCAGGTGCTGTAGAGTGTGCAACTTGCCAGAGAGAACGAGGGGTTGTGCTTAATATATTTATTTACAGACCAGACAATGACCTTCATGAAACTTGAAACTTCACAACCACACAGAGGTTATATAAAATATTATTTTATAAAATACAATCTAGTAGAATTTTAAATATTATAAAATATGATGTAACACTGGCCAAAAGGGCACTTTTTGAGTCTTGGCACACCTTGTGAGGGGGAAAGGGTAGTGGTTCACTTCCCCCATGAGGCCTATTTGTGCACATGCTTGGTATCAATCAAATCAATACAATTTCCTAACTGAAATGTACTAGCTACATATGTTATAGCTTCATCAGTATTACTACCCTTTATGTTTTGCTGCCTTCTAATGATTTTATGTGAAAGAAAATTCATATGGCTTGAAAATAAACACTTTTGTCATCAACAAAGGTATGATGTATTACATTGGCACCTAAGTGTCATAACAATGTTGTATTGTGATCTCCCTTGTTATTCCCAGCACTAGATAATGTGTAAAATATGTTTGTTAGCAATACTCCCACTAACACTGTGGGAGAACAAGAAATCCCTACCAGAGAGCCAATAAAATGTAAACATCTCTATAAAAACAGTGCAGTCACGATGACCAAAAAGATAATGATCAGGTTCTAGGAATGAATATCCCCATCGTATCCTCTCCAACATGCCTGGCAGCACATCTTAGCAGGGTGCTCATCTTATTGTCCCTTAGCAGGGATGCTGCATTAGAGCCTTCAGTACTGTTGTGTCTAAAACAGCTTCACAACCCAAGGCTGCCATGGGGGAGCGAGCACCACTCTGGTCTGGCAGAGGCCACTGGGCCAGAGTGGTGAAGTGGAAGTGGAAATTTCAAGGACCAAATGGGCAGTAAGGGGCCCACTTTCTGGGCTGGACCACTGAACATCTAAAAAAAAACACTGTAAAATCCATTTGTTTTCTTTATCAACATGTATCATCACAACTGTTCAGTCAACTTATAATAACGCATACATTTTGACACAAAACAGGCTATTGGACCCACATGCGCATACAGAGGCAGTGTTGGTTCCAATAGAATGAATGATTTATTAACTGAACCAAAACAATCAATATCGTAGACTGTGGGCAAGCATTGATTGGCAACAGGATAACACAGCAGAGGTACACAGAGGTAGGCCGGCTTGTTGGTTGGGAGACAGGCAGAAGACGATAGTTGAGGAAAAGGGATGAGGTATAATGGAGTAGGCAGTCTCGTAGTCGGGTGAAACAGGCAGATATTGACACAGGCAAAAATAGAACAAAACATAGGTAATGGCAAAAAACACGGGTAACAATAAACGCTGGAATTGACGGTACAGGACAAGATGATCTGACAACTGCCAGAACAGAGAACAGGGGTTAAATACAGAGGACTAATGGAGAACCGGGAGAGGAAGTGGCTGCAGAAGACCCGATGGAGCTTTATGTGGCATCTTGTTTTGGGCACATACTGTACATGCAGAGGCAAAAAATGGGATGTCGGCCCCCGTGGTGGGCCATCAGAACCACAGACGGATAACGTCTAAGGTCCGCTTGGAGCCGGGGTGGCAGGTGACCTTAGGAGAGTGACCCCACTACAGGACTTGCGGTCGGACCGGGTCAGGTACATATAAAAAGCCAGGTGGACCACCTGGGTCAGGGTGCAGCTGCTGCACTCGGCGGACCTCCTCTTCGATGCCCTACACCAGAGATGTGGCTAGGCAGGCAGCAGGGAGAATGGGCTTGGGATCATCCACTGTTGGAGGGATCCCCTTCCACCATGAACTGTCAGGTAGGGTCAGGGTGAACCAATGTGGGGGCAGTGGTGAAGCACCATTTGAGGTCAGCAAAGACCTGGGCAGCTGCTGGAGTCCAATTAAAAGGCACCTTAATAGATGTGAGTGCAGTGAGTGGAGCAGCCACTGATAAAGGTTGGCGAACCCTAGGCACTATTGGAGCTCTAATCGAGAGATAGGCTGGGGCCACTCCGTGATGGCCTTGATCTTGCTTGGGTCCATCTGGATGCTGGCGGCGGCCACAAGGCAACCCAAAAAGGGAACAACAGAACAATGGAACTCGCACTTTTCACTATTCAGGGCATGTGGAGCAGACTTCCAACAGCTAGACAAAAGGAACTCCAACCAGCGATTGGACCCATTGACCAATCAATGTGGGGATTATGTTTGACCAGCCAAGAAACACCCAATACCAATGGAATTTGGGGGGAACTCAAGGGTAAAAAACGTATTTCTTCAGTTTAATTTCCAGAGAAAAGGGAATTGAAATTTTGCTCACCCGTATTCCCGTCCAGTCTTTTAATGGACAGCTGGCTATGAAATGTCCGGTCTCTCCGCAGTACGACTCCTGACTTTCCTTTGTCATTCCGCTGGTGTCAGTTGGACTCTACCCAGCTGCATGGGCTCCAAAGGACAGGGATCGACAGCTCTCGGAGGACCTCAGAATAACTCAGTAGAAAATGGAAACTCCAAATGCATTTTTTCTGCACCTTTGCAAAGGGTCGGTAGTGTCTGTGTGGAGCATTGAGATGTCCTCTCCCAGTTGCATTCTCGTAGTCTGACGATAATCCATGTAGCGAGTATGATAAGCAAGTCCAAATCTAAGGGCATATCCCGAGCAGCAAGTTTGTCCTTAATAGGCTCAGATAACCTGAAGAGAAAGGCATCGAACAAGGACTCGGAATTCTACAAACTGTCTGGAGGGAAGGTCCGGAACTTAATCTTGTAATCGGCGACACTGCTAGAGCCTTGTTTTAGCAACAACAGGTGACATGCTGCCTCTCTGCCGGATTGGGAAAGCATCTAAAACTCGCCCCGACATCAGGGTGATGAGATAGGCAACCTTGGACTGTTCAGTGGCAAATGACGATTGCTGAAGATCAAAGATGAGGGATCACTGGAGCAAGAAAGGATGACAGGGCCGAGGATCACAGTGAGAATCGTTCCGGTGAAGTCAAGTGGGGCTCCTGGGTGTGATGGTAGGTGACTGTTGCCTGGTTGAGATGGGAGAGGAAGCTGATGACCCAAAGTAGCCCCTTGGTGTGCCACTGCATGATGTACACGATCAAAATCCCCTGGGTCCATCATGGCCAGATCATCCTGACACAAAGCAGGCTGTGGACCCAAATGCGGACACAGAGGCAGAGTTGGTTCCAATAGAATCAATGATTTATTAACTGAACCAAAACAATCAATATTTTTTTAAATATTTTTTTCACATTCTTTTTAAAAAATATAAAAAAATGTATATAGACTAATAACTAATTTCCAGTATTCTGCCTACAATACCTTTGGCTGGACAACAAAACTTTTCTCAGGTCTTTTGCCTGTGTAGTAGGTAAGTCAGTACGTTACTTACATTGATATGATAAAATACATCACGAACAATGCACTTCCTGTGCACTGCAAAACTTTAGTTGAATTGTGTTTTGAAAATAAAGATAGACCTGACTTTAGGTTGACTTAGCCCATATCTGGGGAGAGCACATCATCCAGAAATGCATAACATTAGATACATTTGTTACAAAGAGAACTACATTTCTCATGATGGAATGATGCTTAGCATGAACCGTAGCTAAACATTCCCTGTTCTTCACTTCTGAGAGCAAAGGACCAAGTGAGTACAAAATGTGTGTTGGCCGGGGGTACAGACAGTAAAAGAGGATTCGGGAAGCTCAGGAGTTCTGAAGGTACAGGATGGGGAGAGATGAGTGAAAGCAATCGGGGTGGGGGGATGGAGAATGAGATTGAGGAGGACAGTGAGGGTGTGATGGTGGAAGCTTTGAACTCCACTTATCTTTCTCAGATTGCATGGATTTAGTTCTTCAACAAATCGTTTGGCAGTGAATTGTTCTCCTGCTGCTGAGCTCTACCTGCCTCAGAGGAAACTTTCATTACTGAGGTCAAATCCACAATCCAGAAAGTCTCCCGCCTGTCAAATCTGGCAATACAATGTGAAATATGGGAAAACATTTTTAAATTAAAAGTCTCAGAAGCCTTCCTTGATTGCAGCATGATGCCAGATTGTAAGGTCCTGTGGAGACATCGTGCCCTCCAGAGTTATTGAAGATAAGAATAAAAGCCTATGATGTTTATCAGTTCATCATCTGGCACTCAACATTTGGGAAGATCTAATTTTTATTTGAGGTAAGATTTTTCTGATATTTTCTTTAACTTCATCTGTCATTTTCCATTTTCTCTTTTCCACGGGCACAATAATTCTGAAGGGTGTTTTTTGTACTGTATGGTTCTTCTTACACATTGGGTTGCTCAAACTGACTGGTAAGGAATTCCGTATTATACTGTAGAATCTAATTCATTGATCTGAACATTTTCTCAGAAATATCTGAACCAGAGGGCTGGTAATAATTCTATGGAGACACAGAATATCTGTTGCCTTCAGCAACGGCTTTAGTCTTGGGAATTACTTGGAAGGAGCGAGATGTGTTCCTCAGATCTGTTCTCAGCTTCTCATGTGAGAAATGTGAAACTTGCCCTTCACAAATGTAGTACTGTACCACATCACTTCACAGGGACACAGGGCAGCTTTATCAAATATTCCGCAACTGCATTGTCAGACCTGCAGACAACCATTTATAACATTTTAAACATGTTATCACTGTAACATTCACATGACCTGGTTCACTTACCTCAAATAAATACTATATTTTGTCCTGCACAAGAGCTGATAGTGTTTCTATTTAATTCTAGTCTTATTTACGAATGGAAGAATTGTGATTTAAAATGAGGAAACAAAGGCTGGAAAACCAACATTGAATCACATGAACATATGGTACACTGTTGTCTATCAATCATTAAGTGGTGAATCAGTTTGATTCCTGTTTTTCTGTCTCTGTCTCCTCTGATCTTTAAACTTATGCACTATCGTTCTTCACACACTGACACACATTTCTTGAATCGATGACCTACATTCAGGAAATGTGTGCATTATGCTCTCCAGGCATCCATTACTCATTCTCCCTCTCGCTTTTCTCTCTTTCCCTCCCTCTTTTGTTTGTCCCTGTCTCTCTATGTCTATTTCACTCTACTTTGCAACTCTATTTGCACACCGTTCGATCCATGCCTCTTTTTTTTCTCTATCATGCTCTCCGGCTTTCTTCATGCCCTTTTTCACCTTGCTTTCTCTTAAAGATTTGCATCTCCCGTTGTCTCCCAGGCCTTTTTTTATCACTTACTCAGACATAACAGAATTACAGATATCTTCATCAAGACTATCCAGTGATGAATGTAGAACATGGACAAAAGCTCCAGAGGCACGTGCCTTGCTGTTACTGTCGTATTGTGTTCCTGTACCTGAAGCTTCAGAGAAACAATTAGGAAAACATCACTCATAGAAGCACATCCGTGCTTAGCAGGCATTGCCAGATTTTCTAAACCAGTGCGGAGCAAACAGCTGAGACAAACAGCTACAAGCACAGAGGCAGAACGTGGTTGAAGGTATAAAAAGGTCCAGATCAAATCCCTCAGCTGGCAAAGTGAAAATGTGTTCTGAGCAAGACCCTTTACTCTAACTGCTAGACTTATTTCTCTGGATCAAATTGTCTGATAAATGACTAAATTGTCAAGAGGATACTGTGGAGGAACAGACCCCTGAACCACCAGAACTAATTCATGTTGGTACACTTCTGTGTTTAGAGTGGATGCATTGGAAAGATCCCCTTGTAACGGTCTTCTTATCAGGTTTGTGCTTTGGGAAGACCCTGCTGAATGACATTAGTGTTCCTACTACACAATTACATTAGACAGTCAGCTTATGGTAGCTCTGAGTGAATTAGATACATAAGCAGACAGATGGGCAGACAGTCAAGGACAAACAGATAAACAGACAGATGGATACCTGGTTATTGTTTTGATTCAATTGAAGTCTCACAGTCACGTACCAGGGTGGACTGACCCTAGACTCACCCCCTCTCTGGGTGGCTAATGTTTCCCCAGGTTCCTACACAAGGGACATGGGTGCTCCTCCCTCTGGAACCAAGCACCCTTTGCCTGAGTCTGCACAGATCAGACTTTATATAACGGCTCTTTTAGAGATCTGGCTGGAACCAGTCGTCTCCCATAACTGCAACAATAGCTGCTACAATACTTGTTTTCCACTGCTAGGATGGTTCTTGCTTTCCCAAAAGAAATAGCCACTTAAAAGATTTGTCCTAGCTTTCCCGTCCTTGTCATTGGAGGATTTCTGGGCTGTTATATACAGTACTGTTCATTTTCACACAGCTTCGCCACCTCTCTGTTTCCTAAAGGGGTGCCAGACTTCTGACACATTGTTCTGACACATTGTTCTGCATTCTCATGGTCTGTGTATGGAGCTGTAATAACAGCAGTCTGCAGGCAGCATGCTTCAGCACACATCGTTCGAAATGGCTAGAGTACAGAATTTCAGTAAACTTCAGTAGAATTACTGTCATTAAGATTGTAATTGTCTGAAATTGCCCTTTGTATAAAGCTACTCAGTAAGAGTAAAAATACATTCTGTCAGAATATTCCAAAAGTACTAAAATGCTTTTTATACCTCGTCATCGTATATCAGAGTGCTGCTGAAAATCCTACTAAAAGAAACAAGCACATTTTTTGTAGTCACTTGCTATGGCTCTAAGTTCATTATTTATTGGGGAGGGGTATCAATAAATAAAAATGCCCCACCCAGCCCGATGAAAAAAATTGTTTCACCTGACCCTCCCTTTGTCTTTTATGAAATAAAAAAAGCTTCTGTTTTAATAGTCTTTTTGGACCCATTCCAAAAATACACTTGTATTTTCCACCTAACTAGCTTTGCATCAATAAATATAAAAACATGAGGCCAAAAGTAAAAAGACAAATAAACCTCATATTATCTCATTAAAAGACGATGACAATTTCTTCCACGTCATTCGATATAATCTTTCAATAGCTACTATTCATTTGTATACAGTAGCTTTCATACTGGGAATATCTCTTAAAGGGCAGATACGCAGGTGATGTATAGTTAGCCAACTAGCATAAAATGTGAACTATTTTACTAGCTAGCTATACTGAACAAAATGCATTTTCTATCTAATATACAAATGTGTTGGTCAGTGTGGTGGTGCAACAAAATTATAAAGTATACATACAATTTTAGCTAACTATAAGACTGTGTAATCATGCTTAAATGGGTTGTTCATTAAGGCGAGACACGGCAGGCAAAAACATAGATTTTTCATGCAGTGGTCAATTTTGAGATTTTGGGCTAGTTTACTCCTTCAATATGTGTTCTTTCAAGCTGCTATAAAGAAAACGTTGAAAATATACATTAGGATGTTTATTTTATTACATTTTGTTAACTTGCGGTAGTAAGTTTCTCCCGAATTTACCAAG
>JACXGM010032126.1:0-12744 GCA_016801145.1 Umbra pygmaea
AGCTATATATGTATATATATATATATATATATATATATATATATAAAGCTATAGTGTTTTTGCTTTTTTAATGCAAAGTACATCTTTTGTTATTGTTTGGAAAACTACATATTGTACCTTTAATAGATGTGACGTTCCTTTAGTTCTATGGGTATATTATTCCATGTATGCGCTGCTCGAAAGGGAAAAAGTTGACTGTCCAAAACTACTTTTTCTACAATGTATTTTACATTACCCTCTTGTAGATGCTCTGGTATGAGTTTCGATTTTGTTGAATGAATTCGTTGAGCGAAGGGGGAGGGAAACCATTAACAACTTTATATACAAGTAAAATATCTGCAAACCTAATCATATTTTTCCAGTTTAGGAATTCATATTTAAGATTTTACGATGATATGAATTTGACTTTTTATCCAATGTTAAAGTATCTACAAGCCTTTGTAACCGTTTGAATTTATTGAAGCAAACGATTTTCTGTCCTAAAAATGATCTACTATTTAATGCATTTAGTTCTTTCTTTTTAACTTTATTGTACTTAGCGTAACATACTTAGAGCCCAACTGATTTTTAAGGCAGATTTTTAAGGCCGATACGATAAAAATATTTGGTGATAAAAAAATGATATTCCGATATATTGGCCGAAATACATTTTTTTAAATCCAGAAACGAATAACAAAAAACAAACAGATTTCTCTAACATTAGTTATTTGTAGTCATTTATGAGTCCTCACTAAAATAATATGATAATGCACTTTAAAAATAAACCTGTTTGTTTTATTGTCAAAACAGAATAGAGGAACATCAATATACTCTGCTCAAAAAAATAAATGGAACACTAAGATAACACATCCTAGATCTGAATGAATGAACTAATCGTATGAAATACTTTTGTCTTTACATAGTTGAATGTGCTGACCACAAAATCACAAAAAATATCAATGGAAATCAAATTTGTCAACCCATGGAGGTCTGAATATGGAGTCACACTCAAAATCAAAGTTGAAAACTACACTACAGGCTGATCCAACTTTGATGTAATGTCCTAAAAACAAGTCAAAATGAGGCTCAGTAGTGTGTGTGTGGCCTCCACGTGCCCGTACGACCTAACTACAATGCCTGGGCATGCCCCTGATGAGGTGGCAGATGGTCTCCTGAGGGATGTCCTCCCAGACCTGGACTAAAGCATCCGCCAACTCCTGGACAGTCTGTGGTGCAAAGTGGCGTTGGTGGATGGAGCGAGACATGATGTCCCAGATGTGCTCAATCAGATTCAGGTCTGGGGAACGGGCGGGCCAGTCCATAGCATCAATGCCTTCCTATTGCAGGAACTGCTGACACACTCCAGCCACATGAGGTCTAGCATTGTCTTGCATTAGGAGGAACCCAGGGCATATTGTCTCACAAGGGGTCTGAGGATCTCATCTCAGTACCCAATGGCAGTCAGGCTACCTCTGGCGAGCACATGGAGGGCTGTGCGGCCCCCCAAAGAAATGCCACCCCACACCATTACTGACCCACCACCAAACCGACCATGCTGGTGGATGTTGCAGGCAGCATAAAGTTCTCCACTGCATCCCCAGTCTCTGTCATGTCTGTCACGTGCTCAGTGTGAACCTGCTTTCATCTATGAAGAGCACAGGGCCAAATAACCACAACCCCCACCTGTGGATGTCGGGCCCTCCTTATGGAGTCTGATTATGACCTGTTGAGTGGACACATGCACATTTGTGGCCTGCTGGAGGTAATTTTGCAGGGCTCTGGCATTGTTCCTCCTCCTCATTGCACAAAGGCGGAGGTAGCGGTCCTGCTGCTGGGTTGTTGCCCTCCTACGGCCTCCTCCACATCTCCTGATGTACTGGCCTGTCTCCTGGTAGTGCCTCCGTGCTCTGGACACTACGCTGACAGACACAGCAAACCTTCTTGCCACAGCTCGCATTGATGTGCCATCCTAGATGAGCTGCACTACCTGAGCCACTTGTGAGGGTTGTAGACTTCGTCTCATGCTACCACTACAGTGTAAGCACCGCCAGCATTCAAAAGTCACCAAAACATCAGCCAGGATGCATAGGAACTGAGAAGTGGTCTGTGGTCACCACTTGCAGAACCACTCCTTTATTGGGGGTGCCTTGCTAATAGCCTATAATTTCCACCTGTTGTCTGTTCCATTTGCACAACAGCATGTGAAATTGATTGTCAATCAGTGTTGCTTCCTGAGTGGACAGTGTGAATTCACAGAAGTGTGATTGACTTGGAGTTACATTGTGTTCCCTTTATTTTTTTGATCAGTGTATATTAAAGTTTTGATAAATAAAATGTATAAAAATACAAACTTGAGATATGAAACTTAAAGGACTGTAAATCGTATTCATAGTATAGCATATACAAACGTTACCATAGATGATTTATGTCATATACACATTTGTTCTTTTTCAATATATCAGAGAAAAGCCGATAGTATATTTCAGTTCCTTTTGCTTCCACTGGGGTGCTTCTGTATATGTCTAAACTTAAGCTACCAAAACTCCTAGAATTCCATGCGAATTTAGTGCCCGTCCCCGTTTGAACGCACAGACACAGAACATGGGCAATTCAACTGCACACCTCATTAGCTTGACGCTAGAAAGTTATACGTATTGGTTTTTGAAATTGTAGTCTAATTTCTATTCATCATGCCTGTTTGGTGTTCTGTACCTTGTTGCAGATATTACAAGCAAGCCCAAAAAGAAGGAATAATCTTTCACACTTTACAATAGGCTATAAAAAGTTAGGGTCTGCAGTCGGCATTTTAGGTCAGAAGATTATGAAAGGGACCTACGTGCTAAATTAACCGTCACTACAGCCCAAAAGCGGCTGAAAAGGGATGCGATCCCATCCATTTTTCTTTAGCTACAAAGAGTAGCCTATATATAGTAAGGTATAGTAATTTACCCATTCAGCTAGCTACTAAATACAGCTGGCACACTACACATACAGTACAATAACATTACCACAGACACGATGTGTGCTCCATTATCAAGGTACAGTAAATAGGTTTAATAAACTTACTCATCTGTTAATTGTCCTCTTGCTACGTCTCTTTCCATGAGTGCTGGAAAACTTCAGTGATTCAGTGAAGTAATATGTGGTCGTCAGTCATTTTTGGTTCAATCCTTACAAGTAAAGCTTGTCCACGATCCCATTCATTGTAGCAAATGCTTTCTGCTTTAGTAGTAATGGATGGACATATTCCCACAGAAGCGTTTCAACATGATTATCTGTAGAACATGCTGCCTTGTTGAAGCTGAATATCAAACTCCATTTGTTGTAAATGTTCTTCGGTGTACTCGGGCGCAAACATGTATGGTTGGATGTCACCCAGAATGTAAAAGCAAGTTGTAAAATTCCTCATCTGCACATCCTAGGTTACAGGTAGTAGCAATTGTGTTACCAGCGACTTTGGTTACAAACGGTTTCACAGAATCCAGAGAACGTGCCGGGTTTGCGGGGCTTGGAACAAGGAAGCCAGCGTCGTAGTTCCCTACATACTGAAAAGATCATACCACCTTGTCTGTTTAGCATCAGAAACGTCACAGAAAGTTCAAAGTTCAAAGTTGTTTGTCTTTTGAAAGACAAGCTATACCTTAAAAAATCAAGGACAACCAAGGCTTTAATGAGTAGGATTGAAAGCCAGATCAGTATAAAAGGTATGCTTATTTTCGCGACAGAGTACATGCCTATATTCATTTTTCCTATCTCCAAAGTCCATTTTAAACACATGGTGACGTCAGAGTATGAAAATTCCCTGCGAAATTTCAAATCTTGCTCTTACACTAGCCAGGCATGGGTGGAACATATCTCACTGTTCTACAAATCTCTGGGAGAAGCTACTAGCACCTCCAGATAGCTGTAGGGTGAAGTTTCCCTTTAATGTCATTTGAACAAAAACACAACAATACCACAAAATCTAAGTTACCAGTAGTAATAGACTTAATAGCTTCATAAATATAACTTTGAACAAGACTGGAAAAAAATATTCTGTTAAGTTCTATAAGTTCTGATGAATAACAACAACAGCAAAATAAAAACTATATACAGTATATGAGGTAGTGTACTGAATCAGCCAGTCTTCACTAACAGAGGCAGTTGAAAAAATATATCTGGCATTTATATTTTCCGAAACCGATAGTTTGGAAAATGCCTAAAATTGGCACGCTGATATATCCGTCCGGCTTTAATACTTTTAGTTTGTCCAGTTTGTATAATTTGGTTTGCCTACTGAGTGTCTTTTCTCATGTACTCAATAAAAACACATTATTAACGTTTATCTGTTTGGATGCCAATTATTTGATATTTTACATTGTGTTGTCATTTATACAGACACTAGTTAGTGATTGTTTTCACCAGTGAGACTGGGCTACTCAGACAAGAAGAAATCCCTTATATGTATAGGCCAGTTTGAATACTGAAATACACGTTGACCACAAGTTTTTCATGTACATGTACGCACTAACATTTAATGTGGATACTTCACTTTGAGAATAGCTGGCTTTGTTTTTATATACTCAGCACGGGGGGTTAGGTGTTGAACATTTGTAACACAATGACTAGCTGAGTGCCCATCAATGCAGGTCTAGGCGAGGGGAGATTACGTGTCAACTTTCTGATTATTTATTTTTTACACAAAACAAGATTTCTGCATGATGTACAAGGGTGTACGTTAATCTCGGATGCACACTTTATGCGATAAATTACAGTAGCTAGATACACTTGCTAGAATCAGGATGGACTCCTTTTGCCTTCACAAATGCCTTAAATCTTTGGCATAGATTCAAAAAGGTGCTGGAAACAATCCTCAGAGATTTTGGTCCATTTTTACATTATTTCCTAACACATTTGCTGATCCATGATCCAAATCTCCCCTTCCACCACATCCCAAATATGCTCCATCTGGTGACTTGGATGCCATATGAATACAGTGAACTCAGTCATGTTCAAGATACCAATTTGAGATTATGTGAGCTTTGTGGCATGGCGCGTTATCCTGCTGGAAGTAGCCATTATAAAATGTGCACACTGAGGTTATAAAGGGATGGACGTGGTTGTCAACAATATTCAGGTAGCCTGTGGCATTTAAACAATGCTCAGTTGGTAGTAAAGGGCCCAAAATCTGCAAAGAAAATATCCCCCACACCATTACATCACCACCACCAGCCTGGATGGACGGCAGGTTGGATCCATGCTTTTTTGATTTAGACTTTAGGTTTTCTATGGTTTTCTACAGTTTTAAGTCCTGAAACAAAACCCTGGCTGCAACACTTTTTCCAGATCTGTGATGTTGTGATTCGCGGAGTAGGCTACTGAACTTGAACTAAGCCATGGTGATTAACTTCTGAGAAGTCAAACAAGGAAATATTCTGGTGAGCCGGCATTCTTAGAGACCCTTGTTTGTTCCAAAATAATAAATAATAAAAAAAGAATCATGTTAAACAATATCTTAACCAAAAACATAATAACAGCCTACTTACATCTGTCAGGATTTGTCAAAATGTAACTCAAAACTATCCAAGGCATGGAGTTGAGAAAGAGGGTATGAGATTAGCCTACCTAACAATTAATTAGGCTACTTAACAAGTTAGGCTTTTTAACATAGCCTTATAAAAATAACAAGTAACACACATACAACTTAAGCACCAGTCTACTGATTTTTGTTGAGAAAGATAAGCATTGACATGATCTGGGGTCAGGCGCGACCGCAACCTGGTGACCGTCAGTCCAGCCGCCGAAAACACCCGCTTTTCGGACTGACGTTGCTGGGATGCACAGATACCTCCAGCCCAGGGACAGAGTACTTATGTGAGCAGAGTTGAGCATTTGGAAATCCTGCTCCTAGCTCACTGAGCAGTTGGTTCACTCTGCTCCACTACTACACACCTTTTTCAACCGCTCCACTCAAACCTGCCCATCGCTCACATGAAAAAGAATGATACACCAAATTTGCTTCAAGAATCCTAAGTCATATTACAATATTAACAAAACCCATCCATTGTGTGACCATGTATGTAGATTAAGTATTTGGCGAACTCCATGATGACACAACAAAGCGCACTAGCCAGGCAAGTAACCTACACACCTATGGCTCATTAGGCTGGGCATGTCCTGACCATGTGAAGTGAGCGCTACTGGAGCAGTACTGGAGCGATATTGAGCAAGAGCCTTCTGGGCCGATCCCACTCCGCTCCAATCATGTACTCTGGCCAGGGAACCTGATTCCTCTTCATGATTACTTTAGAAATCAAAACGGAAACTTGCAGGTAACTGAGTATGGCGTTAAATATTGCCATTGGTTGGTAAAACGTTTAATTGCTGCCACACAGTGAAGTTAATTTCATTGCTTCAAAACTTGTACGCAACGGAACCTGCATTAGTTTAATCGATAACAAATGAATGTGATCAACGAAATTCTTAAGGATCAATTATGGATCGTTGATTAACAGAGAATAGTGCCCGCCCGAGAATTGAACACTGTGGCAAACCCATGGAGACAGTCAAAGGTCCAGACAACAGGCCCTGCAGTTTAATCCGATCTGAGAGATGGTGATCCATGTATGGGAGTTCTCAGAGAAGCCAATGCTTTTGAGTCAGCCAATTGGAATACTTTGATGGATAAAAATAAGAGGCTGGTAAATGAAAAAGTTACATTGGTGCTCTATTCTGTGGTTAGGGGCAAGGTAAGAGCCCCTGTCTAGCTAAAGCAACAGTTTTTTGCCTTAAATACTATGATAATACAAACAAAATTGCCCATGGGCCACACTCTGGAAACCGTTGCCCTCGTTGCAAATGTACTATCCGGCTGTAACACTGCTGTATACACATTATCTACACTTACTACACATTAAGCAGTTCTAACTATACATACATACATACATATATGTATGTATGTATGTATGTATGTACAGTGCCTTGCGAAAGTATTCGGCCCCCTTGAACATTTCAACCTTTTGCCACATTTTAGGCTTCAAACATAAAGATTTAAAACTGTAATTTTTTCGAAGAAGCAACAACAACAAAGTAGTTTTGTAGTATTGTATTATTTGTTATTTGAAAAAGTTCTATGCTCAATTACTTTGGTAGCCGATTATAATGTCTTACCCAAAAGTACGAGCAGATTTGGAGAAGCAGGCTGGGGAGTTTCATTTTTTGTTGCATTTGGCAGACTTGACATACAAACAAGGTCTCGCAAAGACTGCAATACAATATTTGTTCCTCCATCACATCCCGGTGTATACAGTGAATGCATGTTAAAATTATTGTTGCGTGGCTACATAAAAGTTTAAACATATGTGATGCATTGCCGCAATTGGTCTGATACCGGTTGTTGATACGCTAGCACACGCTGCTAATAAATGCAACGTTATACTCGCGTAGTCCGTTTGCTGTGTAATAACGATTATAGAAGTGAATAGAGACCTACCCAGCTTTGTATGAACAGTGTTGCTCCTTGATATTGTTAGTCCCAGCCTCCGTCTCGATTAGTAGGATATGCGGTGGTTCATTTTTTGACTGACCGGTATGCTTTTGCCTCTATTTGGACGCCTTGTTGCTCCTTGCGTTTCACCTGTATGTCTTGAATATAGCCTTCGAACGCATATTGCAGCCCATTTTGCCGACTTCTATCGGACACTTTATTTGCTGCTTCATAAAAGTTTGATAAAATATCAGCAGGAAGAGCTGTCACAGCAGAAGCCATGTTGATACCAAACCAGAGCCCAGATGAAGTTGTCGGACGTAGCAACAGTAACTAAGGGGGGCGGGGCTTAGCCAAAGGTGAATTGCGCCAACTAAATTCAAAATGTATCACGCGCTATGGTGTGCTTCTTGAAGATCGAACAACAGTCCATGTGAAACAATTAGATCCCTGCGGTAACTTATATTGCGCGTCATAGGAATTTAACGAGGCTTCGAGGCAGAGTTTTTGCCTTGAGGAATTTTTTTAATCGAGTAACTCGTTGAATCGTTTTAGCCCTAGTTGAGAACGACTGCTCTAAAATGTTGTTACTTTGGACAAGCGTTATAATTTGCGTTATTATAATCTAACCACCACTTTACCAGAGTTGCTCTGCGTGCTTTATATGAAAAATTCTGTGCAGAAGTGGCGACAAAGGCAGAATATTGATCTATGGTCTACAGTATTTTATATATTACAGCATGGTGATTGCAGCAGCTCCATGAGTTTACCTCACAGCAACGCAAGTACTTTGTTTGTTAGTTAGCTTATCAGCTTTGTCTATTTGAGTCTTGTTTAGGATATTTTATTTGTGTCCTTGCAGCGTTGTTTACTGAAACATTTATCTTTAGTATTAGATTGCGCATATCAGTACCGAAGCAACGAAATTGAGCAGTTAATCACGTTCTTGGTTTCATTAGCAAAGGTGTAGTGTAGAGCCATGTATTACTTTTGAACAATTATTCTACCGACTGAAGAGCCAGGCGTTGTGTTACTTCTATTCAGTAGTTGGTTTGAACTGCTGTTTGCGATTCTACAGCAGACTTAATTAAGCACAGTGATCGTGTGCACATGAAAAACCTGCAGGCAAATTGAAAATAACATACGTTTAGAAGTGTTAATTTATTTAATATAATAAATATAAATAACTTATTTGCAAATATAATTGAAAGACATTGCTGTCTAATCAAATCCAAACATTCAAACGAACTGTGTGTGCTGGTCACCCTCAACAAAGAAAAAAAATGCACCCGCTCCTGACGTCAGAATATTTTCACTGTTTTTCAAAATCAACAAATGCAAATTTCCAAAATCAATGAGTAATCTATTTAAATAATCGTGATTTCAATATTGACAAAAATAATAGTGATTATGATTTTTTTCCATAATCGAGCAGCCCTATGGAGTAGCCTAACTGTGGCTGGCTTTTCTCTGTTCTTTTGCCAAAGGTCTAGAATCATCGGCATATGTGAGGTTCACCTACTTATTGCGTTTATTCTCTATGCTCTTTAGTAGTTGGGTACTGCTCTTCACCTCTAAACTATCTTATCTCCTGCTAAATTTCTCTGACTGTTATGCGGTTGAGAGGGCACAGGCACAGCCCATAAGATAACTGGCTGCACACACAGTAATTGTCAAACACAGCTATAGTCAAAAGAATGCTTCATATACAGAGGGGAATTAATGTAGCAAGTTAATTGCCAGATATAAGCTTTTGGCTATATAATGTTCAGATAATGTAAATGATCAAATTAGTGGATCTCCAACCTTTCTTTGAGATGTCCAGTTTGTCAACGTGTTTTAGCCCTAAATAAGCTCAACTGAATCAAATAGACAAGGTTCAAAAATATTTCTAAGATGGCTCTGCTAGTATATAGTAGAGATGCGTGGGTTGGGCTATTATTTCATCCATAACCGCATTGCAAATCTCATCGTACGCCATCCATCCACACCAACGGTTTTGAAAATTTTTCAAAACCGCACCCACCCGCCATCCACTGATTGGGCGATGCAAGGCGCTGCTGACGCAATCCGTGAGGCTAGAAAGCTCTTGCCTCAAGGTGCAGATCCACTTGTCTGTGCGTCACTTCTTTCGCATCGTACCTCGCTCTATTCCTATAGGTGACTTCAAGGCGCCCGCAAAGCATCCCGGGAAGGCGGTGCTGCATTTGAGAAAATGTTGCGCAACAAAGAAGCTGGCTTAAGCACACAGTATACTATAGATTCCTGACCTGGCACACGTGACATCATGGAAGCTCCGTAGCTATTTATACTTGTGCGTGGTGCTCGCGACACAAGTTGCAGTCTTCTCCTGAACAGAGGTGTCACAACTGAGGAGAGGCTACCGACTTTGATATTTTCATGGACTAGAAGAAGAAGAAAAAGGTAAACAACCATGGCAGCAGCATTGACGTTAATGTCAACAGTGGCTAAGATTATCTTAACTGTGTTTTTTTTAACCATTTACAGTTTTATTATGAACCATTAACTGTGTTATTATGAATTGTTTACTGTGTCCTTGATCTCCTCCATGCTTCCTGTTTCTGTTTTGTCGCACGCCACTGAAAAGAGTGGTGCGTGCCCTTTGCTCGCGTGCTTGAAATTACCACGTGCCAGCAAAATCTACGTCATTTTGACGTCACTTTGGCGCGCGCCCGGTCGGGTGCATTAAGTATACTGCAGGCATGATGCTCGGCTTTATGCAAATTAATCTGTTGAACGCGACGCGACTATCTAATAGAAGTAGAGGACAGAGGAGATGGGGGGGGAAGCACGCCGTGGGTCCTTTCTTGTAGATGTAGCAAAAATTGATAAACTGATTGTGGCTGTAGCCCACAGCTGTACTTGAGGAGCACCCATCAATGTACAAATTGAGGGTAGCGTCACGACACCACGGTCCAGTCGTGTCGGACAAGTGGATCTGCACCTTCGAAATATCAGCAGTGAACTCCGTCTCCGATCGGCGCATTGGGACAAAAATATATGAATAGCCTAAATAAATCGGCAAACCTGACCTTACCTGATTAGACTACTGTACAATGTTATCATTCTAATAAATGCAATTTGGCACATAATTTCAACATGCTGCTATTTAGCCTACTACCAATAAATGGTTATTGCACTTTATTTTTTGCAAAAAGAAAAAACCTTGAATAAAAAACGTCAGTTCTATAGACTCACGTTTATTTTTAATGCACGGAAGTGAGCGTGTCTTTTTCAGGTAGACATTGCAATTCATTTTATACCAGCAGGCCTAACAATCATACAATAAACAAACTATGGAGCCTCGATATTGAAAAAACGCCGGCTCTATTCATTCAGAAATTCGCTGAAAGTCCACCGCACAACATTTCACATTTTTTATTGTCCATAACAACCCCAAAACTTGCGTGCTTTCCTTGCACATCTAATTAATGGGCAAAGTTTTCAGATTATTTTTCTTACCTGCTTTGTGGGTGTTATTGAGCTTGTAGAAATTTAGCTCTTGCGTTGTTAGTATAGAACGAGACGCAACATGCAGGGCTGTACACTGCGACCGAAATGGTCGCATTTGCGACCTATTGAAATGCCATTGCGACCTTAAATTTTAATGGGTCGCAAATGTATCACCGATTTATTTTTGTTCTTAGGTTTTAGGCAATATGCTATGATTTATTATGAGCATTTATTAAAACAGAAATGTGTATTTTAAGAATACGTTTTATAACATGCTCTGATCATTCAACACATCTAGTTGGCTTCAGCCCTGCGATTACCCTTCGCCCCCCTCCCGGAATGGTGTAGCCTAACAATGATTTAAAAAAATCTTCCTCTCGTCAAGACGCACGCAGCAATCGCATCAACATAGCTACTCAAATCTGAAGTTTTGAAATTAAGCGAAAATTTTACTAATTTTAAAAAAGGAACGTTCAAGTGTAACCAAAACATCACTTGATGTTGATTCGCCAGGTCAAACGGAGCCTGTGTGTGAGAATAATGAGGCTGAGAAGGATTCATCAGGGAAAACACACGATACGGATATATGAATTTCGACACCAGTGGCTCAAAGAATACCAGTGGTAAAGGAAGTACCAAGACAGAGCAATGCACTGTGTGTTGCCTACAGTAAATTATGTGGGCCTTCAATTGTAGTTCTGTCCAAATTTGTAACTGTGTCAAAACATTTCAAACACGAAATATTGAAGCTTTAAAATTATAGTATTATTTTTATAGACACACGGGAGGTGTAGAGACAGGTACTGTACATATCCCGTAATGCAGCATCACTCCCAACTGCATTTCAGCGTCAAGATTTGTAGTAGGGGGGTAAAAGGATACAATTAATGTGCACTTATGAAGTTAAAGCATTAATGATTAATATATTTTCTCTCCTCCCCTGTAGCAATAGTCTGAGTTGAGAATGGAGAAATGCTTAATAAATGCGTATAGAGGATTGATAGAATAGACGTGGTTGAATATTTCCTAACCATCTGACCTCATAATGATAATTTATCCGTGTGTGTAAACAGCTACGGAATGAAATACTAGAGCGACCCGGGACAACTTAATCGCTACCCGCGATATTCAGAAAACAGTGCGTAGGCTACCTAGCTTGAACTGTGTGCGTTAGGGATGCTCATTGACCGTTTAACCGTTAACGAAAAGTAAAACATTTGACCGGTTAATACTATCAGTTAAACGGTTAAGAAGTTTAAAAAAAAAATTACGTATATATAGCCTATATTAGTTAAATCACGTGGCGCGTTGACACGCGCAACCAGAGCCTGGCGCTTCGTTTTGAAAGGTGGGGAGATATAGGTAATGAGGAGCGAAATATATCTGTTTTGCATCTGCAACGTGTTCTTCATTTAAAATGACAAGCCTTGAACATTTATGGTGACTGTGATATTAACTTGCGCTCTCATTTTTTCATGTACAGAAACGTAACACTGTCGTATTGGGAAGCATATTATTTTATCGGCTATAATTCATCATGCTCCTGATGCATTCTAGGCGACGAAATAAGGTTACCTTAAAAACAACACACAGTGATTGACAACAAGCATTTTATTTTCGGAGAGGTCAAACATCGACACAGGTTTATGAAACAAACTAGTTTCATCGTATCGTTTAGTGTGGACTTTGCACCCCAGTGAACTTGTACGCAAAGCTGGTGCACCCGGCAGCTGTTGTTGATCTGTTCTGTATGCTGTTTAGACATTAAAACAAATCCGTGGAAAAAAATGTTTGTATATTTAACGGGTTACAGACACTCGTCAATT
>JACXGM010032127.1:0-12744 GCA_016801145.1 Umbra pygmaea
GTGATCTAAAGGCGTGTGTGATCTAAAGGCGTGTGTGATCTAAAGGCGTCCGTGTTAGATCAGTAGTGTGAAAGGAATTGGCGGCACAGATCTTGTCACAGATTTGTCCAATGAGTTGCGGAGCTGCCGACAAGGCAGGATTAGTTGGAATTGGAGAAAAAAAAACAGTTTGAGTCACTATCTATAATAAACATCTCTATATAGCAATTTACTATTAATCTTTTAACATGTTTATTAACACATGCTTTCATAAATAATTATCTGTAGATGCATCAAAGAATAATGAATACATATTTATGAATATATTCTTATTATAAAGTGTTACCAAAAACTTTTATTTTTATTTGTATGATCCTTTTTCCAGTACTGTATTTGCCTGTTCACGTATTTTCAAATATGAAATGCTCTCACTACTGAGTTGTGGTTGTTTCACCTAGTTTCTCTTATGCTTTACATTTACAAGCATAGTCAACAATCTTCATCTACATATAACCAATATTTATTTTACTGAGCTGTGAATTTTTAAAGGGATTATTTCAAAGGGATAGTTCAGGCCATTTACCTACTTCTAAAATGAACATGTGTAACAGCCCTAATACAGAGTATGACTGTTAAAATATCATTTCACACAACCCTGAAATATTACAATCATATTACTAACAATAATACTATAATATCTTAATATAATATACCTTTAGACCGACATAATACAGTAGTATTACTGTAATATAATAATAATAATCAGTGAGTTTACTGCATGTATGCAGTCTTTCTATAATATACTGTTGCTATATTATACTATACTATGGCTAATAGCCGTTTTTAAGACAAGAGGTACATTATCATGGTTAATAACGCAAATAGACTAGTGAAAAGTAATTTGGTGTCAAAGAAGACGTATGCGGTTTCACAAGAGAGGGACTTCTACCTGCAATGTGTACATTGTTATTATTATCTGAATTATTTGATATATTATAAAAAACAATATTTTGCACTCAAAAAGCCAATTAATAGTCAGAGTGCAGTTTTATTCACAATGGGCTGATGTCAAATCTTTGTTATGAAAGATTCTCTATTGGTTCAACAACCTCTAATCTGTGTCTTTTTTGTTTTGCGCTTGTGTGTGTGTTGTGTGTGTGTTGTGTGTGTGTTTATATGTGTGTGTGTGTTGTTTGTGTGTGTGTGGTAACTGTTGTGTGCGTTTGCGTGTGTTTATATATATATTTGTGTCTGTTGTTTGTGTGTGTGTGGTAACTGTTGTGTGCGTTTGCGTGTGTATATATATATATTTGTGTGTGTGTGTGTTGTGTGGCTGTTGTGTGCATTTGTGTGTGTATATATATATATTTGTGTGTGTGTGTGTGTTGTGTGTAGGACGGCCACATAGCATTGCACCTGGCTGTGCGGAGGTCTCAACTGGAAGTTGTCAGGTGCCTCCTCCGTCACCACTGTCCTGTCGACCATCAGGATCGCCACGGCAACACACCACTGCACATAGCCTGTAAGGATGGCAACCTGCCTATCGTCATGGCACTGTGTGCTGCCAAGGCAACACTCGACCTGCCCAACAAGGTAAAGATACTCTTTATTCAAATACTCTATATTAATATTACTGATAATGGTAATGATCGATATTCATACTGATAATGACAACACTAGATAATAATACAGAGAATTATAATGCTAGATAATAATACTGATAATGATAATACTAGATAATAATACAGAAAATGATAATGCTAGATAATAATACGGATAATGATAATACTACATAATAATACAGAAAATTATAATTCTCTGTATTCATAATGATAATACTGTATATTCATACTAATAATGGTCATACTTTTTTAATACTGATAATGATAATAATACTGTATATTCATTCTAATAATGATAATACTCTTTATTAATGCTGATATTGATAATACTCTCTATTGATAACAATAATGATAATACTCTATATTAATACTGATGATGATAATACTCTCTGTTGATATTAATAATGATAATACTTTATGTTGATACTATTAATGATAATAATAATAATGAATTTCATCAATTTCGGTAAAAGGGTATAACATAACAAAATGTGGAAAAAGTGAAGCGCTGTGAATACTTTCAAGATGCACTGTAGCCAGAGAGGCTTCCTTCATCAGACTGGCTGATTCTTTGGTTGAAATCTCATTGAGAAGGTTTTCTCTGAACTGACTTCCTATCTCTTTGACCTCTGACATGTATCTCTGGTACCTCTCTTTGTAGTATGGCAGAACCCCGCTCCACATGGCAGCTAACAGCGGTTTGTTGGAGGTAGTGAGACACCTGTGTGTATCAGGGGCCAACACTGATGTCATGACCAATGTAAGATATTAAACTACACAAAGATATTAAACTATAGTAAGATATTACACTACACAAAGATATTAAACTATAGTAAGATATTACACTATACAAAGATATTAAACTATAATAAGATATTACACTATACAAAGATATTGAACTATAATAAGATATTACACTGCACTAAGATACTAAACTATAATAAGATATTACACTGCACAAATATATTTAACTATAGTAAGATATTACACTGCTAAAATATATTACACTATAGTACAATATTACACTGCACAAAGATATTAAACTATAGTAAGGTATTACACTGAATAAAGATATTAAACTATAGTAAGATTTTACACTGCACTAAGATATTAAACTATAATAAGATATTACACTGCACAAAGATATTAAACTATAGTAAGATATTACACTGCACTAAGATATTAAACTATAATAAGATATTACACTGAATAAAGATATTAAACTATAGTAAGATTTTACACTGCACTAAGATATTAAACTATAGTAAGATATTAGACTGCACTAAGATATTAAACTATAGTAAGATATTACACTGAACAAAGATATTAAACTATAATAAGATATTACACTGCACAAAGATATTAAACTATAGTAAGATATTAGACTGCACTAAGATATTAAACTATAGTAAGATATTACACTGAACAAAGATATTAAACTATAATAAGATATTACACTATACAAAGATATTAAACTATAATAAGATATTACACTGCAAAAAGATATTAAACTATAGTAAGATATTAGACTGCACTAAGATATTAAACTATAGTAAGATATTACACTGAACAAAGATATTAAACTATAATAAGATATTACACTATACAAAGATATTAAACTATAATAAGATATTACACTGCACAAAGATTTTAAACTATAGTAAGATATTAGACTGCACTAAGATATTAAACTATAGTAAGATATTACACTACACAAAGATATTAAACTATAGTAAGATATTACACTACACAAAGATATTAAACTATAGTAAGATATTACACTGCACTAAGATATTAAACTATAGTAAGATATTACACTACACAAAGATATTAAACTATAGTAAGATATTACACTACACAAAGATATTAAACTATAGTAAGATATTACACTACACAAAGATATTAAACTATAGTAAGATATTAGACTACACAAAGATATTAAAATATAGTAAGATTTTACACTACAGGAAGATATTAAACTTCTAGTTTAGAGACTAAAGATGGACTTTCCAGTGGTAAAATCTATGCAGCAATAGAATGACCAATCAGAATCTATGCTACAACACAGTTCTGATCTCATAGATTGGCAGATGTTCTGAGTAACTTTGAGAGACACCTTAAATTAATTTGTGGATTTACTATTTCTCTAAAACATGCACATACATCATCCTACAGTCAGTCACCTTTAAACCCTGCCTTTAAACGCTGCGTTGGTCTGTTATAAGACTGCCCAATTGCAGCACATAATTTAGTTTGAGTTGCTTTTGAATAAATAATGAGCAGACCCTAATTACTCGCTACACGTTTATTTAGGATTAACAACAAGCCAACTAGCAATGAACTATTAAGTAGCTAAATCACACACAGTTAACAAAAGTACTTAAATTCTCTAAGAGCTGCATAAAAATGAATTAGTTCATTACAAATGATGAAATCTACATACCTTTACCAAAGAATAAAAGACGAATAACGACTGTTGTAATAACAGTGGGCCATATTGAACTGCCTTTGAACTGGTGGATGGTTGAGCAGCAGTGAAGCAGTGTTTAATCCAAATGTCCGCGTAGGTTCATCTTCGGGTGGTTACGGAGATTGCTGCGGTTGGCATTTGTATCAAATACAGTTTTTCGGATATTCTGCAAACAGGCTCATCAAGGATTTTTGGTTTTCCATTGTCATCATGGTTTAAAACTGAAATGTGAAATCACCGCTATCAAGAAGAAGAAGAAGAAGAAGTTTTATTTATATAGCGCCTTTCCATAGCTCAAGGCCGCTTTACATTATACACTACAAGACATTCAGACATACATTACAGTCACATGAAAACAGATAGTCACATCATACAAAATGCATGTTAAATAGATACGTCTTTAACTCGGTCTTGAATTTAGCCATGGATGAGGCACTACGTATTGTGAGAGGTAGGGAGTTCCATAGTTTAGGAGCATTAAGACTAAATGACCTTCCACCTACAGTAGACAACCGGAAACGAGGGATGGACAATAAACCAAGTTCAGCTGACCTAAGGGACCGGGCAGGGCGGTAAGGGTGGAGTAAGTCAGACAGATATTGAGGGGCAAGACCATTTAATGCTTTAAATGTTAGCAGCGATACCTTAAAGTGAATACGTGATGCCACAGGTAGCCAGTGAAGTTCATGAAGTAAAGGTGTAGGATGACCTTTCACCCAACGACCTGTAGGAAGCACCTCCGTAACACTTCGTCATTTAACACAATTCACTTGTTCATCTTCATGTTCACATGAGTCTTCTTTGCATCTCACCCGTCACCTTACTATACTAGGCTGTAAATGCAGTTTGTGTTGTTCTTTTTGTGTGAAGTTTTAAAACCAAATATGCCTAAATAGCTGATTTAACTTTTTTATAACAAGATCCATATTTTCACCTCACTGGGGAAAGAAACAGACTATTCAACCTCCCCCACTCTACTGAATAATTGTTGCACCCCCAAACCCCACACTTGCCATTAAACTCAGTTGAGAGGCTTCAAAGACTGGCCAGTGGCCATTGCGTTGCATGCATGTATCTGCAAATCTCAGTTATGCTATTTTCCAAAGAAACAGTAGGCTCCAGTTGGAAAAGACGTAGACCATTTATAACACAGACTGTTAGTAAAACAATTATCTTTAATTAGTATTTAAACACTCGGAATGATTATATATTTTGTAAATATTTTAATTTAGTTTAGTTTTGGTGGTTATAGAGTTCTAATGACGGTGTTCATCCATAACAGTCGGTCTCACGGTTATTTAATAATCGTCACACCCCTAATGGAAACAGATGAGTTTCTCTAAATGAATACAGATTAGTGGCTCTATATGGATACAGATTACTGGCTCTATATGAACACAGATTAAGGGCTCTATATGAATACAGATTTGTGGCTCTATATTATTATTTTTTATTTATTTAACCTTTATTTAACCAGGTGGGCACATTGAGAACATTTTCGCATTTGAGACGGCGACCTGGCCAATATAAAAGTGTAGAGGTACAAGAAGCTACACATATAATTAGAAGACAAGCAGTGCACAATAAATAGTAAAAACAGAAAACAGAGAAATTAGTAAATAAATAACAACAATATGAATTCAGAGGATAACAGCCTACAGTAGAACCTACCCTACAGTAGAACCTACAGCACAGCCTACAGTAGAACCTACAGCACAGCCTACAGTAGAACCTACAGCACAGCCTACAGTAGAACCTACAGCACAGCCTACAGTATAACCTTTCCTGTCTCTTCATCAGGAAGGGAACACAGCAGAGGATCTGGCCATCCAGGCACAGCATGAGCATGTAGCTGTGTTGCTAGAGCGACTAAAGAAGGTACCGGACCAACGCACCTTCACAATACATTTTACACACGGCCTATTATACAGGGACCGTAAGCATTATTTCTACATTACCGGGAAGACGCTGAAAGCTTGGAAGGTGTGAAAATGATTCGTCCTCACTTGTCATCTGCCATCACAAGACTGTTGGTTCTCTAAATTCTCTCTTGAGTTTTTCAATTAAATTCTAATGTGTAAGTGTTTTTTTGCAATTGGAAATTATTATTTTTTTATTCAACTTTTGTGTCACAATAAAAAAATATTTTGCACCTTCAAACTGTTTAGTATGTTGTGTAAAATGAATGGTAAACAGCCCAACACAATACTATTTCATTCCAGGTTGTCATACTACAAAATGTAGAAACGTCCAAGGGGGGGGTGAATACTCGTGCAAAAGGCACTGAACCAGTTTGGGCCTCAGTTTTACACTTGAGTTTATATGTATGGACACTTTTTCTAGAATGTACCACCTTTCCCATTCAAGTCGTTAAGAAATACAAGATGTTTGTTTTGTGTGTGATCAGTTTTTCCTCCCAGAAGGAACCGGTGAACTTGTTGATCTTTATCAAGTTGTCTGTCCTCCCTCATTCTCTCTGATGTCCCCTCTTCCAGGACAACCATAAAGGCAGCTACATCCAGGCCCTTCGCCCCACCAGCACGCCCCAGCCCCGGGTCAAGCTCAAGCTGCTGGGCCCCTCTGGATGTGGGAAGAGCAGCCTCCTGGAGAGTCTGAAATGTGGGATACTGAGAAGCTTCTTCAGGAGGAGACGGCCACGCGTCAGCAACAACGCTCGACACCCAAACTCACCGATGGCCAGCAAACCTGCAGGTAGGAAAAATAAATATAAATATACACACATAGATATAGATATCTAGATATGTACATACCTACACACACAGGTACACAAAGTTACACACAGGTGTACACACTCACTCACTCACACACACACACACACACACACACACACACACACACACACACACACACACACACACACACACACACACACTCACACAGGATAACCCTGCAGGATAAACACACATGGTGTTGATACAATCTATGACCAAAGGTATGTGGACACTCCTACTAATGGTGGAGGAGGGTTAGTGATGTGGGGCTGTTTTTCAGGGTTTGAACTATGTCCCTTAGTTCCAGTAAAGTGTCATCTTAATGCTACAGGGTACAAAGACATTTTAGACACCTGGGTGCTTTCAACTTTGTGGCAACAGTTTGAGGAACGCCCTTTCCTTTTCCAGCATGACTGCGCCCCTATCTCATGGCAGAGGTTTAACTAAATCACTGAGTAGAAAAATAAACCTAGTCACGGAGCAGATAGCAACACTTCCCTACCTGATGAACTGAACAGGTTTCTGTCATGGCGTCACCACAGAGGACGTGTGCAAAGCCTTTAAGCGTGTTAACCCCCACAAGGCTGCTGGACTAGATGGCATCTCCAGCCACGTGTCCAGACCAACGGGTGGGAGTATTGACTGATATTTTCAACACCTTCCTTGCACAGGCCACAGTTCCACTCAGCTTTTAAAAATCTACCATCATCCCTGTTCTCAAGAAAGTTCTTCCAGACAAACTAGACGCTCTTCAGTTAGCATACCGTCCTACAGATCCATGCATGGCGCCATCACCAGAGCAACGCACACAGCCGTCACTCAGCTAGACAATAGCAACACATATGTGAGGATGCTGTTCATTGACTACAGCTCAGCCTTCAACACCTTAGTGCTCCTTATTACAAATCTCAAGGCTCTATGTCTACATCACTCCATCTGCTACTGGGTTCTGGACTTCCTGACTGGACGCCCTCTGGTGGTTGAGATTAGTAACAACACCTCATCCATAATGATTCTCAATACAATGAGACTTTACAGGGGCTTCTTGCCGATAACCTTGCTTCAAATAGGCGTCTTCTAATTGTTCCAGTACTCACAGGTAACGATAGATCTTCTTTGATCACCCCGGAGGTGATCATTGGTTGAGTCTGCCATTTTGGCTATTCTTGAATCCATTCGAATGGTGGTTTTCCGTATTCTTCCACGTCTTTCTGGTTTTGGTTGCTGTTTTAAAGCATTCAAGATCATCTAAGCTGAGCAGCTTATAATTTTCTGCACTTCTTTGTATGTTTTCCCTTTTCCAGTCAACTTTTTAATCATCGTACACTGTTCTTCTGAACACTGTCTGGAATGACCCATTTTACTCAGATTTTCAGAGAGAAATGCACTATAACCAGCATGTACAACATTTGCTGCCTTCATCCTTGAATAAGGGCCACCTGTTTGACACCTGTTTTATACACAGAATGAATGACTTCACTGCTGGAACTCCACACTGCTTTTATATTGAACACGCCCCTTTCAATTAATGATTCAATTACACAGGATCAGCAGCATGCATGTCATGTTCTGTTACTCTACTGCACCTACTAATAAATTATTTGCCAACAGTCATTGATCTGGTTAGTGATGTTGGATTGCTGTTATTTTGAACACAAGTGTACACACGCACAGATCATCAAACCTGCAGGTAGGCCATACAAAGTTACACAGACTGACAAACACAGAGACTTGTGCACTCGAGCACACATATTTACACACACAGTTCTATTGTGTGTCTCTGTGAGTTCTCGTTTGAGTTCTGCTGAATAAATTCTACTGTGTGAGTTGTAAAGAGTTGTACTGAATTCTTTGGTTATACTGTAACAAGGATGTGAAAAACTATAAATGTAAGAATGTCACAATGTAGAAGGCTCTACATGTTTCTAAACACATTTCAGGCAAGACATAAGCTCTCCAATTGCTGAATCTGCACTCATATGAGATAATCAAGGCCTAATTAACATATTTACATTTTGTTCACTGCAGATGACCCTGAGATCTCTTGACCTGGTTTACCACAGTGCTCTGTGTTTTACCACTTCAGACAGTTTTATCACTCATCATTGTTTTTTTTAGTAAAATGTTGGATTGACCTCGTTAAAAACGTGTTGACCTTGCATGTATCCCAGTTTGTTTACAAAGCCCTTTTACATAGGCTCTCTTACTACCTATCTTCAATTTTGAAGTTTAGAGTTTCCAATTATAACTAGAGCACAGGGCTGGTAGACTCCTTGTATGTGGAATGATATACAGACAGTACGGTACTTCATTTGGATGTATTAGTTGCACTAGGTCAATTAATTATTTTAGCTAAGGACTTTTACAATGAGAAATGTGTTTGTTTTAATTAATATGTATTGCAAATATGAATGTCCCTAAATATTTATATCTATATACTTGTATTTGTGCCATTATTGATGGCTGTGGTCCCAGGCCACACTTGTAGATGAGACCCTGTTCTCAATGTTATTTTCCCTGGTTAAATAAAAAAATATAGAGCAAGTTCTTCTACAATTTAGGCACTGGTAGTGGTACATCCACCTTGTTGAAATAGGGTTCAACTCCCTGCAATGTCCTTGCTCAAGTGACAACTAGATCTATGACACAGGCGTGTTTGTGTTAAATATCTACAGCAGCACTGCCAGCACATGTCAACATTTACAACATTTTTTTTCAGTTTCGTTTTCAACATACTGTACAGGATATGATCAATGTACATATAAGGCTTGAATGGGCAGAGCTCATACAGTAGAACCACACAGAAGTATACAACAGAACCGTACAGGAACCTTCATACAGTAGAACCACACAGACAAATTCAATTATAAAACTTGCATTAAACTCACACAGTAGAAGCCACACCATAGAATGAATACAGTGGAACCATACAGTAAAACTCACAATGTAGAACTCATATAAATATACTATAATATACTGTGTGTGTGTTTTGGTATAACAGATCATATTAAGTCTTTTTGGCTAACTGTACGTACACACCGACACAGACTTGAGCTTCAAAAGAAGCTCTGGACGCCCTGTCAAGGATGCTTGTCAAAAAAGTACAGGGAAGCTTTAGACGCTTTTGGCCACTTTGGTCGCTCTGACGGGGCAGGAAACTCACATTAAGCAAGGAAGACTAGCAGACGTACTTAAATTCCGATTGGTTGACTGTTCGTTTGCAGCTAAACCACGTCATAGCTCAGTACCATAAAGTTGAACAAACTTCAAATTTCTGCTTGACGCTCTGGTCACTCAACATGCCCAAAACGCGACACCGACTGATTTGCCGATCCTTGCAGCTGAGAGAAGCCGGCTTCCATTGAAAATGAATGACTTCCGGTAACTTTGAAGCTCAAGTCTGTGGCGGTGTATACGTACAGTAAGGGGTTATGTTTAGGGCCAAGGTTACAATTTAAGGTATTTTCCGATTCAGGCTTTATTGGTTAGGTTTAGGGTTACATTTATGCAGTAGTGGAAGGTTAAGTTTAGGAAGAAATGTTAGGTTATTGAGGTTACGGTTAGGGTTAGGGTGAGGTTAAGTTTAAAATTAGGTTAAGGTAAGGGTTAGGTTAAAGTTAGGATTATGATTAAGGTTAGGGTTGAGGTTAGGTTTAGGTAACATGGATTTTTGTGTTTTCTGGTCCCCACAAGGTGTGTGTGTGTACAGAATGTATGTACTGTATTTATGCATGTGTGTGTTTGAACGCTGTTAAAGAGAAATGTCTTCTCTTGCTGTATGGACAGAGGGTAGGAACTGTAAATCACAGATAATTTGAAATCATCATAAAATTAAGTTTAAAATGGCAAACTCTCTGTGCAAGGCAGGATGACATCAAGCATGCGGACAGAAACGCCTGCAGTTCATAACATAATTATAAGTTCATAACATAATTATAAGTTCATAACATAATTATAAGTTCATAACATAATTATAAGTTCATAACATAATTATAAGTTCATAACATAATTATAAGTTCATAACGGCAGAGGTTTGTGATGCATATTGGGGGGGAGTAGTAGTCAGTAGGATTATCACACTTTCCAGGGGGAACCAAATTGTCCTGTCTGTAACATTCTGGGGTCATGAACCCTGCGTTAATCCTCACAGTCACTCTTGCATAATTACACATGTTGTTTACACATGTAACATACTGAACATTACACGGTGCTAACAAACCTCCAAGAGAGCTTTGCACACTCCTTCTGTGGTCGAAAACTGCTCCTAACCTTGAGCAAAACCAAATGCATGCTCTTCAACCGATCACTGCCCGTACCTACCTGACTATCACCACTGTTACAAAAGCTTAGGGTCAAGGATGGTTTGTTTTACATAAACAGATCATGTCTGTGCTTTCAGAATATAATTATTGTTATGTTGGCTACTTTATGTCACTCATAGACTATAGTGATGTGTTTTACATGCTTTTACCAGCATCAGTGTTGAAACCTTTGGATGAAGTTGATCATGAAGACTTGATGTTATAATGCTGTACATGAGCTCTCTGCCCTCCTCCCTGAAGTTAGAATATCTGGAGAGAAGAGCAGCTCTTAGTACATTGCTTCCCTTTAATCCATATATGGACCTAAATTATATAATATCCTGTACAGGATGTTGGAAATGAAACAAAAAGTTGAGACCTCGTTTACATGTAAAACATAACACGCCTCTGTGTAACTTTCAGTGGAAGGATATGAAATATATTATAAAGCTCCTGAGTCACTTTTACCTCACATGCGTCCTGAGATCAACATCATCCTGACATCTTCAAACTGAGGTAAGATTTATTTAAATGTTTCAGTTCATCAGAATGATGTTTCGGTTATCCTTTGTCTCTTGAATTATGTAAAATGTTCCAAAGCTCAAAATGGTCAGAAACCATTCCTAATAAAACTTTTTAAATTGCATTTTCCATATTAACAAGACATTTAGTTTGTCCATATTTATTAAATGTTTTCTTACGAATGCAAATGACATTCTTATAAAAGTTTAAATGTTAAGATGTTTAACAAAAATGCATCCTGACATTTTCACATGAATTAAAGTAACACTTCACGGTTTTTAGAAGTTGCTGTTGTCTTTCGTTTTCTTTTTATAGCCACTACAATCTTCTGATAACATCTGCTACCACAAGGCATCCTGTGAAATTATGAGACATGATTTAACGTGTGATTAATATGATCAAAGTCTCCTGAAATCAATGGATTTCAAATTCAAATCAGCTTAAAATGTTATAAGTAATCATGTTTATATCGCTTTAATCAAACATATAACTTTAATAGATTTTGCTTTAATATCTTTTGCTAAAGATATCTATAAGGACGTTTTCAAATGACCATCTTCTGGCCAATTAATCATTTTAGAGTTGGGAACAATGTAGTTCTAAAACAATGAGAGTCCTTCAATTCATAACAGACCAACATCCAGTTATAGACCCACCCCCAGCTTCTGGTTATACTGTCCTTTAGACTCCTTATCTGATACACTATTTTCTGTGCTGTCACAAAAATGTACACTAGTAACTTTACTGTCCTCTACACTCCATGATATTGTACATTAGTACTAAGGGGCTGTGCCTCTCTCATGTAGCTGACAGATCTGTGTTCTTTACAGTGGTTTTGGCCTGAAGGATGTGGGCAGAAGATGACCTTGAACTTCCCCCTGGGGTGAGGCGTCTGGATGTTCCCAAACCAGAAGACAACAAAACATACCTGATGTACCACGGGACCTCTAGGGAAGCCGCACGGCAAATCCTGGCCTCAGGTTTCCGCCCGTCCCGTGGTGAAATAAGCATGTTGGGGCCAGGTGTGTACCTTAGCAGAGACCTGGAGAAAGCCAGTAGATATCCACTGAACCTTCCTGAGAACCAGAGAGTCGTCATCAGAGTCATGGTAAACGTGG